>PVKV010036918.1:0-15278 GCA_004027835.1 Alouatta palliata
GATCACGAGGTCAAGAGATCGAGACCATCCTGGTCAACGTGGTGAAACCCCGTCTCTACTAAAAATACAAAAATTAGCTGGGCATGGTGGCACGTGCCTGTAGTCCCAGCTACTCGGGAGGCTGAGGCAGGAGAATTGCTTGAACCCAGGAGGCGGAGGTTGCGGTGAGCCAAGATCGCGCCATTGCACTCCAGCCTGGATAACAAGAGCGAAACTCCGTCTCAAAAAAAAAAAAAAAAAAAAAAAAAAAAAGAATGTCATTTTCATTGCCTCTTCTAAAAACTTCATTACCTTTAAACAGTTCATCAAACATTTTTTCCAACTTGATAAGCAAAAATGGTAGTCTATTCTATTCTATTCTATTCTATTCTATTCTATTCTTTTCATTTCTTGGACATATCTATGTTTGCTCTTCAGAATTACTTTAGGAGGAATTTCCAGTTCTCTTACTTTGTGGTGTCCTGTGTCTCTCTAGCTTATGTCTCCAGTTTAGGATGAAGAGAAGGCTGTCTGGACCCAGGGTCTGCTGGCCAAGGTACCAACCTATGCTTGTCTGCTCCCTGTCCACACACAAGGTAAGACAATCATCTGTCATCTACAGCTTCTGGCCCAGCCCCGGTTCCACTCAGTCAGGTTCTGTTTCCCTCTCTCTGCCTGTTCTTCTGACAAGTGCCAATGCCTCAGTACACAAAGCCCCCTTCCTCTGCATGCCGTGCCCTGCTACTTGGCCTATTTTGACAGCATGTTACTGGGTAGACCTACAGCTCCTAGGATGCACTGTGTACAACCTCCTTGTGTTATACTGGTTTGGGGAGTAGAAATTTGCCCTTTATTGATGAAAAAGAGATACGCACTGGATGTGGGGGCTAGAAGTCATCCTCAAAAATGATAATTCTGCAATAGAGGGAGAGTTTTCAAGTTGGTGGAGGCCGTCATCTTTCAGCCAAGGAGCGAATAATGGTAGGAGGTACAGGGAGTCCTGTGGGATGGATGGGTAGTTGGTTTCAGGTGGGTAAACATAGGTCATGCACTGGTCTGTAGTTCTTCAAGTTAGGAAATCCTAACTCCAACCACCGTTAGGTTGATTGCCTATATTAGTTCCAGTGTAAGAAGTTTTCCTTCTTCATTGGATATATCTTTACAGGTATTTTGATTGGAATATCAGAAGCCTCCATCAGTGAATTATAACCAAGCTCTTAAAACATATTTTTTAAATTGAAAGCTTCCACTGGTTTATTTTATTTTAATAGCAATATTTGTTATACATAACTACTGTTTGTATAGACAGCATACCTTTATACATTTCTCTTGCTGTAAAATTAAAGGGGCTTTTTGCCACCCAGAGAGCATATCATCTGTTCTTGTCCTGCGTTATGGAGCAGCATTTTGTTCAGCAGATGGCTTTTCCCATTGCCTCAGAAGAACCTGCTGGGCAAGGGAGAGAGCTGCTGTTTTTTCTTCCCTTGGAAAACCCACCACATTTACTCCCTACCTCAGTGAAGGCCACCACAACCTCTGGACAGTAGCCTAATGTTCTGTGAGGTTTGTTAAATACATCAGATGATAAATAGTAATGCAACCACAAGCATCCTTCTTTTAAAACCTAGTCTCAGTTTGATAAATAAAAATGGCACCTCTAATTCTAATTTTTCTATCTTTGATTACTAATGAATAAACAGAATCACACTTTTGCCGTTTACATTTTTAAATAAATTTGTCTTGAAATAGCGTTTTGGTTTCTTTGTTTAAGAAGTGTGGTTCTGTTTTGTTTTTTTACTCATCCTGGAGAGGATTCTACCCTGTTGCTGGTAGTCTTCTTAGTCCTCAAATATTCTTTCTCAGCCTCCCTCTTGACAACCTGGGTGACTTTTTCTAACCATTTTGCAACTCATTCCCCCTCCCTGAAAACTTTCCTTCATTAAAACTACTTTAAAGCACCCACAGTCTGACTTCTGCACCTGCCACTCTTCTGCCACCACTCTCTAGAAGGCTCCTATGATGTCCCAAATCAATGGAATGTCCCTGTTCCCATCCTCCTTTGGTTCCTCTATGGCATTTGGTACTTGTGGCCATCTAGACCCTGATGCCCCTTTGTCCTCTGTGACCTGGATTCTGCTCCCAAGGCAGGGTCTGTGTGGCAGACAGAGTCAAAACCACAACATTGCCGTTGACTTTCCATACAGTGCTGAGAGGTGGAGACGGGCAGTAAAGCCTCTCTGTTTGTAAAACGAGACTTATAATATCCACCTTATAGCTGTCTGTGGAAGATTGAGTGAAATAATGTAGGCGAAAGCATTTTTATATCATTCTTTAGTGTGCATTCACTCAACAATTATGCATTGAGAGCCTACTAAACACCAGGAGTAAAGTGCTGAAAATAAAGGATCCCGGTGGCCCTGTCCTCAGGAACTTACAGCTTCACGTGGGAACCTTTGTAAATCAAATAATTTTATAAAAAGATATGCGGCTTTGCAACTGTGATATGTCTGGAAAGAGAAAACATAAGATGCTGTGAGGGAACATAAGGGAAATATTTGATCCACCCAACCAGAAAGAAGAATGAAATGCTTCCCTAAAGAGAGGCCACTGAATTGAGAATTACATGTAGAGGGTAGTCAGGCCAACTGATGACAGAAAATGTTCTTAAGCAGGGCAACGGACCTGTGACAGAAGGGAACCTAGCAGGCCAAGACCACAGTGGCTGAAACACAGTCAGAGGGGAGAGAGAAGGTCGTGCTTGAGAGGTAGATGGGGACCAGAACTGGCAGAACCTGTGGGGCCTTGCAGGCCGTGTAAAAGTTTGATGTGTATCCCAAGTGCAATGGGAAGCCATTGGAATGCCTTTAGTGGAGACGCTGTGGTCATATCTGCATCTCCTGAAGCTCTTTCTGGCTGGAGTGTGGAGGGAATTGGAAGAGGGTCCCCGTGGCCACAGGAGACTTCTCATTTCCCCTCGTGCTCTTCCTTCTGTTGATCCCTAATATACCCCCTGCCCTTATGGTTCTGGCCTCTATCTGAATTTTTAGCCACCTGCTGGATCTGTCTATCTGGTGGCCAGAAATTTAAGCACATTCCTTAGTCTCTGGATGGAGCCTATGAAAACATCTTCAGTTCCTCTCCTACCTTGGCCCAATCAGCTGTCATGTTACATAAACATCTGGCAGATAATGGTCAACCTACAGCACTGCAGTAGTTCCTGTACAGCTTTGAGAGTATCTTTCTGGTCCTTAGGCTTATTAGGTTCCCCTTTATCATACCCAGTGCTGTTGCTGCCAGATCAATGTTTCAATGTTCGTCTCCAATGACTGCTTTTCTCGGATTAGCCTCCCACATTTTGTTTTTTTGAGACAGAGTCTCCCTCTGTTGCCCAGGCTGGTGTGCAATGACACGATCTTGGCTCACTGCCACCTCTGTCTCCCGGGTTCAAGCGTTTCTTCTGTCTCAGTTTCCCGAGTAGCTAGGATTACAGGCAGATTACCTGAGGTCAGGAGTTCGAGACCAGCCTGGTCAACATGGTGAAACCCCATCTCTACTAAAAATACAGATATTAGCCAGGCGTGGTGGCACACACCTGTAATCCTAGCTACTCGGGAAACTGAGACGTAAGAATCACTTGAACCCGGGAGATTTGTGTGACTCTCTCTTCTGAACTACTTTCTCATGCAGATCTGGGACTGCAGATGACTCACCTGTGTATGAGTTTTAACTTTCATATCTGCGTCTTGTGCAAGAAAGATGCTCAGTACTTATGTATCAAATCAGTGTCTGTTAGGATAATAAATAATTATGCATATATAAATTAAACCTATCTATTCGCTACTACTGTAGTGTGTTTTCTGCATTCTTTTAGAATTTTGGAGCAATGAATTCTTTTGTTATTCTCATGTGACTATTCCCTCTCTCCCATATCCAAGCATACAAATATGAGGAAGGCATTTTTGAGCTGCATGTTATGAAGAGAGAAAAGAAAAAGACAAACCAAACAACTCTTTGTACGTTTCATTCTGGTTAGAGGCCAACGCAAACGCTTGTGCTATAAGAACAAGCATATTTCCTGCCGTGAAGGCTTGGCTGTTTACCCTGGGACCCCTCTCCAACACTGGCTGCCCGCGAAAGACTGTTAACCCTGCTTTCAGCCAGCAAACCAGATGTGGGTTTTTTAAGCAAATTATTGGTTATTTCACCACATGTAGTTTTTGCAGTTAAGTGTTTCCAGCTTCTCAGAGCATTCCACAGGAATGACATCATATTTTTCCTCCAACCTGTTAATTAACATAATTATTTATCAGCCCTAAAACCACAGCTTGAGTTTGTTAAGTGGCTAGCTAAACATACATTCACTGGATGGAGCCCAATGCTGCTGGAGAGAACGATTCAGCAATAAAGAAAAAACTGGAGGTCCTGGGGGGATGGGGCCACATGCTCCATTCCGTTCTCGCTGCTTGAGACTCATCCATCTATGCTCAGGTTACATCCCTAGGTGTTGGCTGCTCTTCCCCAATAACTTGTTATCAAGTCAATACATTTTTTAGACTGAAGGGTTTGTCATGTGACCTCTAAGTTCCCATGCAGTTCTTTTTCTTTTTAAATTATATTTTCTGTAAGTTATTGGGGTGCATGTAGTATTTGGTTACATGAGTAAGTTCTTTAGTAGAGACCTGGCGCACCCATCACCCAAGCAGTATACACTGCACCCTATTTGTAGTCTTTTATCCCTCGCCCCCCCTACTCTTCCCCCCAAGTCCCCAAGTCCATTGTATCATTGTTATGCCTTTGTGTCCTCATAGTTTAGTTCCCACATATCAGTGAGAACATAAAATGTTTGGTTTTCCATTCCTGAGTTACTTCACTTAGAATAATCATCTCCAATCATCCAGGTCACTGCAAATGCTGTCATTTCATTCCTTTTTATCTCATTCAGTTCTAATATTTGAAATCATTGTAGATTCAAGGGGTAAAGTTGTGAAATTGCAACACCTCTAGACTATTTTCCTTCACTCTCCAAATCTCATGGCACAGTCTTCAGATTAGCAGAAAGTTCTTTCTTTCCCCCGCCCCGCTGGACTTCTACCCCATGGTGCTGCTTTCCCACCAACTGAGAAAGTATCACAGCACCTAAATGTTACTCTTCTCACCAAATATTTTTTGTTTTGGAAAATATACTTACTATTCAAATAAATATGATATTTATGTCAACATGTGATATATTTATTATCTTAAGTAAATTTTAAAAAATTATCAGTTTTAATTTCAAACATAGGAGACATCAGTAAAATGCTACCTATATAAAACAAAAGCTGGCTGAGTGCGGTGGCTCACGCCTGTAATCCCGGCACTTTGGAATGCTGAGGTGGGTGGATCACCTGAGGTCAGGAGTTCGAGACCAACCTGGCCAACATGTTGAAACCCCATCTCTACTAAAAATAAAAAATTAGCCAGGTGTGGTGACATGTGCTTGTAATCCCAGCTACTCAGGAGTCTGAGGAGGGAGAATCATTTGAACCCGGGAGGTGGAGGTTGCAGTGAGCCGAGATCGTGCCACTGCACTCCAGCCTGGGTGACAGAGTGAGACTCCATCCACCCCTAACCAAAGAAAACAAAAAACAACAACAACAAAAAGCTTTTGGGGAGCCTTAATAATTTTAAGAGTATGAAGAAGTGCCGAGTCTAAAAAGTCTGAGAACCATGGCCTTTCATATATCACGGATGTGAAAAGATCTTATGCTACCAAGCTTTTGCCATTCCACTAGACACATGGTAAGTTCCTTAGAAAAGAAGTCAAACACACTGGACATGCATAAGTGACAAAAGCCACCATGAGGGGCTCCATCCTTAAGCTGTCATAGTCAACCGAGATTACCTCTCACAGTCCTGAGCCAGCTTGCTCTAGAAACTACCATCGGTGTGCCGTTAGGGAAGATGCCAGAGAGCTGAGGATGAGAGAAACTGGTAGCTATGGGGCCCAAAGAAGGGAAGGAGAGCCCTGGAATTAAATTAATAAGTTTTGGGAGACATTTGTGGGTAGGGGTCCTGGGTATCTACAAATTTCCTCCCTTTAGTATTATTCCTTGAGAGCAGAAAACCCGTTTTCAGAATTGAGCTACTGCCTGCACTGTGGTTTTTGTGAAGACAATAATTAGTAGCTTGCAGTGGATTTCATGTGAAAGTTACAGTGGCTCCAGGCTAGACCAGATATGGATACGTGTCCAAATGTTTAAGTCAATGTTTAAACGGCTGAACCACAAAATGTTAGAAATTGACTCCAATTCCAGTAAAGCAGACCCCATCTTGCAACTTCTTGGGACTATATTCTGCTTCTCTCACAGTTCGTTGACCAAAGCTCTTTCCAGCCAACAGAGGTTTATTAGCACATTAGTGCTCACGCTCACATTCCATTTTGAGAAAAACCTCACACACCCACAGCCAAAAGTCATTTCCATTATGATTGCAGAACCCAAATAATAGCATCTTCATATCATTTTGATCAGAGTTCCAGTCTCTGTAAGAGAAGAAAATATGGCAGCAACTCTTCAATGAAACAGTTTTTCTTGAACTACTAGAGACGTTAATGGTAAGGCTGGAGAGATGTGTAGTCCTGCTTTTGGGTGCAAATAAATACCCAAATTTCAATGATTCATTGTTCCTTCCCGCATCGAACTGCATTGTTAAAATTACGCTCAGTGATTTCAGAAGTCCTCAAGATGGGGTGTATCAGTTATGCTAAGGAAGGTGCCCAGTCAGCTTAGAAATGAACTTTTAAGTGCCTTAGTTAGCCATTTAACCCCAAATAGTATCCTCCCATTTCTAGCACTTTAAAATACTACTTAGCAGTATCTGAAATTGTCTTTTTAATTTATATGAAAGTATGTTCGTTCTGACTCACTCCTTCCATTAGAATATAACTCCCTGAGGCAGAAATTCTGTCTTGCTCATACTATTTTCCTGGCACCTACAACAGTGCCTAGCTTTTATTATTCGTTGAGTTAAAGAATGAAGTTACAGTGCTCCTTCTGAAAACACTTCTTCTCCAGGAACAGTCACCCTCCTCTGATGGAGTCCACACTGAACCTCAGTTTTAATCTTTACTAACATTCGTGGTTGTATCTCTGCAAGGACAGACTCAGAGAGAAGCATAATGTGCGGTTTCTGCCAGAGTTGCCTGTAGTCAACTTGAGTGCTGTGTTATCAGCTAGAGTCCTTCAGGAAATAGAAGATAAACCCTAATTTGGTAATTTGAAGTAAGGCTGATAAACAGACTATCTATAAAGATGTGAGCAAGGTTGAGAGGATCTAATGAAGGATGCTACTGTTCCCTTCAGCTAGTAATGACAGGGAGCTGTTGTCTCCCCAGAACCCCAGGAATGTGTTTCTAAGGAGAGGGACAGCCAAGTGGACCTGGACCACATTACAGGAAACAGAGCCAGCTTTGTCACATGCTCCCAGGATTGAGCCAGAATGATTAAGGGAAGCCAGAGAAGCAGAGAACTAATAGAGGGAGGAGGGAGAGCAGAGGGAGAAAGGGTAGAGAATAAAGACTTCTTGGACGTGCATGGTGTGAAAAGAAATGCCCCATAGTCCAGCATCTTCTGGATTCAGTGTGTGTTTGTGATTGTCTGATAAGAACATTGCAACACGCTCAACACCATGACAACCGTCATCCTCCAATCAATCCTGAAAAAGTATCTGTAGATCCTTAGGTCTCTGGAGTACAGCAACTTCTAATATTAATCATCTTTACAGAAGAATCTTCAGGAGTGATGCTAACTCATCTGTGCCACTTAATGCTAAAGTAACAAAGCCCCTGTCCACTGAGGATGAGGAGAGCAGATTGTGTGGACAGGCAGGGGTTTCTGTCACATAGAAACCACCTTGTACAATACCTGGCACACAGCGAGTGACCAAAATGTGGTGAGTAATAATGGTATTAGACTCCTGACAAATAACTAGACTCTTTTAGGTTTTTGAAGCCAGTCTAGAAGCAAGCTGAACTGGACCTACATCAGAAGACCTCAGTAGCCCTGCCCCAGAAGTTGTTCTCAACAGCAGAAAACCCAGCCAAATTCACACTCAGGCAGTCTGGCTACAGCCTCTGCTCTCTAAACCTTGTGGATGCCCCACCCTTAGCCCCTCAGTACTTGCTGTTCTTGGACACACCAGGGGCTTCTTACTGGCAGCCCTATGCGCTATTCTCAGGGCTTTCTCTGGTCGCAGGTGCAAGTAGACCGAAAGTGCCAGAGAGTTAAAATCCGAGAACATCTCTCATCCAACAGCCTAGACTTGGTGACTGAGCACTCTGGAGACTCTCCGCTTAGGTGGGATGGCTCTCAAACCTGTTCTTCATAGTCCTTCCCAGGCTCCTAGCAGGACTGAGCCCTGGCTGCCCACAGGGTGACCCTGCTGAATAATGTACCCTGCATTGACTTTCTTCCCATCCTTGGCCCACTGTCTGCCTTCCTGGTCCTTCCTGGGATCACATCCTAAATCAACTGCTTGCACTCACATTCTTGTTCTAGGGAGGCTTTGAAAGGGGACCAAACCTATGGCACCGCATGCTCCGATCTCCTCACCTTCAGTTTCCCCCATGCTTTAATGTTTCCTTTCTCCCAGCAAACTCTTCCACCAGCAAACACTCTCTCCCGTTGGTTATTTATGACTTAGAGTGGATTGCAGCCAATGTATCCCATGTATTCCCAGAGTTTCTGCCATTTAATAGTGAGGTCAACTCAACTCAGTGTGCTTTGCCTCCACTGTTCTCCATCAGCTCTGGGGATTATTCAACAGGGTTGGCTTTCTTCTCTTTCCTGCATCTCCCTTCAACTTTCAATTCCAAAGTATTATTAGAGATTTTCCCCCTGCTCTTTCCAATGACCTGCTATGTTTTTATCCTTTGGAAAACAGCTATCTTTAAAAAAAAAAGAGAGAGAGAGAGAGAGAGAGAGAGAGAGAGAGAGAGAGAGAGAGAGAGAGAGAGAACACATATATTATTCTTGTCCCTCCGCTCTTTTTCTCTTCAGTGCTAGGTTTGGCGATTGACTTTCAAGGCTTTCATGTTTGTATAGGTGACCTCTAAAGCTATACCTCCACCATTAATTTCTCATCTAAATCCTGGTCTCCCACAGTCTGTGTAGCATTTCAACATCCATATCTCTTAGTCCCAGATAAAGCCAGTAGATGCAAACAGAATTCCTCATCTTCACTTTAAAATTGTCTTCTTTTCCTAAGCTGCCTATTAATATCAAAGAGAATACCATTCCCACAATCTTTCAGTTTCACATTGTAGTTTTTGGCTTCTTAACCCTTTACCACTTCCTAAATCTCCTCTCTGACCACAGACTCTCCCTGTTCCACACTGCCCTATAGAAAGCTGAGTTACTTTTCCCCAAATTCTGCATTCACTGTGTCATTATGCGGCACAAAAAAAATACCGACAGTATCTGAAATCAGTAACTCTCAACTGATTTCAGAATAAAACCCAGATTTCTCAAAATGTCTATGCACTTCTCTGTCCTTTCCTTATTTCTAAAAGTTATTTTAGATCTACACAAATCTGGCTGAAAACTGTTAATTTATCTTTCTCTATTTCCCTGTTCTCTCCTCCAGCCATGCTGGTCCATCTAGTGGCCTCCAAACATCGTGCTTACTTGTATCTGTGGGATTTTGCTTGTGATCCTTCCCTATTTACGTGAGGAAATGTATCTCAAGCCCTAGGCATTATGCAAAACTCTGACACTGTATATCTCATTTGATCCCTATGATAAGTCTATGTGCTAAGAACTATTATTGTCCATATTTTATAGATAAAGAAATTGAAGAACCACAACGTTAAGGCACATTGCCACATCATACAGTGGGCAAATGCTGGAAAAAGATGAGATCTCCCTTCTGCCTGAATACTGTTTAAAAAAGTACCCCAAACTTGTAGATCCTGTCCATATTGCGTCTTTTCAATGTCAAATGAGAGCACTGTCAAACAGGCCTCCATAAGGAGTACCTGGTTCTCCAGGGAGATGTATTTTTGTTTGACGTACAATTATTATTGCTTAGGATCTTGACTCTGTGGACTTATTTTAACTCAGTAGAGACTCAAAGATTTTAACTCAAGATCAATTTGCAAATGATCTTTGTACAGTAGAGAAGCGAATATTTTTGTTCAGTGGGAAAGGGAGTCTCAAATGTTACAGTTTTGTTGTCCCACAGAGCCCTAACCAGTTCTGTTTTTAGCTTAGCAATCTTATTTCAGTCTTCTGACTCTCATCAACGTGTACTTTGATTTCTTGTACATTCTGTTGAGTCAGCTTTATAATATACTGATTCCCTCATTAATGAGCTAAGTAGACCTTTAAAAAAGTACGCACTTCATATTTTTATAAGTCATGCTTTTATTGTTTAGAAGATTATACTTTGATAATGCAATGCCTATGCACTTAATAACTGACTCCCAGGTCCAGAATGCCTGCCCCTTATCTATCCAACTCTTCTCCTCTTCTGCCAAATTTAGATGTAGACTCACCTCTCCTCTTGACATCCTCTCTGACTACTTCAGCTCATGCTCATCTTTTTTTCTTAGAACTTCTAGAATATTCATTGGTTTTAATGACATAGTACTTTAAATTTTCTGCTAGTGTCTTATGCCCCTACCTCTAGCTCTATTTCCATCTTGATCTTGATCTCAATCTCAATTCTGTTATCCATCCATCTATCTTCTCCCCCAACTCCCCTGACCCCAAGGTGCTTAGACTAGCTTTGAGCACAATATATGTGTTCAGTAAATACATGTAGAATACAATTTAATTTAGCTTTGCAGATTAGCCTTTGCTACAGCTTAGAATTCTCCTGATTTATATTTAAGTATCTCCAGTCAAAACAGACAGGCATTGTATCCAAGAAAGAGTAGCCTTCTGGAAAGAATAGTAGTGACTGAAAATTCTGTTATCACAAGGAGGAGAAAACGTCTTCTGCAAGCCCAAGAATCTTAAGAGTTAACTTTAGAATTTGCCCACATAGTTAAACCTCATTCCAAATGCCATTTTTCTAAAAAGCCAGCCCAGTGACAATCTGTGCCTTCCCCTTTCAACCACAACTCTGTTTAATTTCAAAACAAGGGCAGATAAAATATGCTAATACACAGCAAGTCTCCCCATTGCTATTCATTGGGAAGTCCCTTTCCAGTGTGAAAGTCCAGTCTTCCGTGAATTCACAAACAAATGATTGCTCTTGTTACTGGCATTCCACACCGGTGATAAAACATGCGAGTGAATCAGCCTCAGCCTAATTGTATGAGTTTTCTTCTGGAAGGTGCTGTGCTTTTTGTCTTGAATCTATATGGAAATGCATCTATGTGCACATGTAGGATGTTTTAAAATAAGTGCACGTCTATCAGCCAGGACATTAATAGGAAATCCTTGGAGACTTCCATTTAGTGGTGGCGGTGGTGGGGATGGTGGTGTGTTTTATAAGTTCAAAGTCTTTGCACTTGAGCTGTAAGAGCCTTCTGTAAGCAGTGGGCTGTTTAGCATACCATGTGGGCCACAGCCTCTGACATCTTTAGCTAGAAAAGCAAAGGGCTGGGAAAAGGAACACGGTGGAGTACTGGCAGCCACGAGAGAGCAGGGTTGGAATGCTGGCTCTGACCACAAATTGGTACACGGAACTTGTGTTTTTCATTAGGGTTGCTGGAGTAATGCTGGTTTCTAGCATTCCAAAGGATATTCAGACTTATATTAAATTAAATTCTTCTTTAAAAATCACTCTATGTTGGAATAACATCAAGGATCAGATGGCAATCAAGAAAACTCAGGAAATATAAAACTAAACCTAGCTCTGGCTTTTTCTTACACTTTGGTATGAATGTACAGTGTGCATTGTCCATGATTCAGAAGGTAATCTGGAATGCATCTTAAAGATGAAGTTTGCCTTGAGCTTTTAATTGACTAGTTAGCTCAAGTTTTTAAATATTATTTGTGGATTGTAGAAGACAACTCTGAGTGACCATAGTACATTTTTATGCCAGTGCAAAATGAAAACACAAGAATATGTTTCATATTGTGCATAAAGACTTATGTAAGCCATGTATTTGTTTATATATACTTATATATCCATTTGTGTAATTTGCAACTAAAAGTCCCAAACTGGCTAAAATCAAGCAGTTAAGGAACATGTATCTTATTCTAAAATCAAACTCTCACTATAAATCAGTTTTGTCTTTCTCTTTCTCTCTCTCTTTCAAACACACACCCAACAAGCACACCCCCACAACACACACACACACACACACAAAATTTATGTGTGCACATTGATGTTTCTAAGTTTTGAAATAAGCATATATATTAGTCAGATAGGCTCAGCAATGCTGCTGTAACAGACGACCCCAAAGTCTCAGTAGCTCACCTAAAGTTTTCCCTCTCTGCTGTAGTCCTTCATGATGAATATGGGCAAACAGTTGTCCTCCACGATTGTCCTCTGAGCAATCCAGGCTACTTTACTTTTGTGACACTTCTGTGTTAACACATGCATCCAAGACTGTAGCAACAAGGAAAGAATAGTCTTAACCACAGCAATGACCATATGTTGTTTCCATGCACATTCCATTGGCCAGAGCAAGTTGCACTGTCATACCTGACTTCAAAGAGAGAGAGAAAGGACATCTTCCCATGTGTCTGAAAGTGGATATTGGTGACTTAAAAAAAAGCCTTATAGCATCATTAATGTAACCCAATGAATGCAACTCAAAATCAATCAGGTAATATCTTCCTCCCCCAGCCATCTCTCTCTCTCTCTACCCACTCTCTCTCTGTCTTACTCTTTCTCTCTCTCCAGGGGCATAAGTGAAGTTCTACTGTTTTCTCCTCAAAATAGACTGATCCAGGTTGATTACAGAAGCCACCGTGCCATTCCCCGTTGGTGGGGCATTGCAGTCTGTATCTTTCTGCAGGTGTTTCATTCATGTCATATAAATATCTAGTCTTTACTGAGAAAGGTTTTCAGGTCCTATCCTGAGAGTAAGTTCTTAAGGAAAACAGAATTCTTTTTCTGAGTAACAGTGAAAGAAGTTGGGGAGAAGGAAATGAATTAGCCAGGAATAGGGGTATAGGTGTTCTTCAAGCTAGACTCAAAGAATTTCACAATATTGTTGCAGGCCAATGATGCTGGTGTAGACTGCCAAGACCTTAAAAGGAACAAAACGTATTTTCAGTCCTGGTGGCTGAAGGAATCAGTAGACGAGTGGGATGCGTTAGGATTTCCAGGTTCTAGAAAGGAGCAGTGAGGGATTCCATTTACAAAAGCCTTTCTTGGCTGTGCTTCTCCCCATGAAAACTAAGAGAGAGTAGGATGGGGTAAGGGATTGGAAAGCGAGGAGAAGAGAGACTTTCTGTGGCCAGGAGGACTTGCCCAGATATCCAGGTGCACTACAAATAATGGCAAGTGTTTTTGGAATACACAAAGCCCTGTAAGATCTAGCCCCTACCTTCCTGTCTTCAGCAATGTCTTGGGTCACTCTCCATCCTCTAGCCACCTGCCTCCAAACTCTAACTGTCTACGTGCTGGGCCTTGTTCTGTTCCTTGAGTGAGTAATTCTCCCTTCTGCACAGGGCCTTGGCACACGCAGTTTCTTTGGCTAAGAATGCTCTTCCTCATCCCTTCTCACCTAAATAAAGCCTGTTCATACTTCAGATCTCAACTCACATGCTACTTCTCAGAGAAGCCTTCCTTGACCCTAAGGCAATGGCAGCACCACCATTACCATATGCCTCTATGTGGATGGGTGTAGTGGTCTGAGTAATGCTTTTTTCCTTCTAGTCTATAAGCTTCATTGGGGATCATATCTGTTTTTCTCACCATTGTATCTTTATTCTCCATCCTAGTCCCCTGAACATATTAGAAACTCAGTAAATATTTGCTGAATAATAGAGGAGTGTTATAAAAATAAATGATCACAATCTCTAACGTTTATATAGGCATATTTCCTAATTTTATACTCAGACTAGATGAGTTGAGCAGTGACCGTTGTCTAGACTGTGATTCAGGAGCACAAGCAGACTGGTCTCGGTAGCTACGACTCCCCATTCAGTGCTCTGACCTTGGAAAAGTTACTCTCTTCCCCCACCAGGTCTCATCCCTATGTCTGTTAAATTAGTGTTACATTCAATCTTTATAAAGAGGTCCTACAAAAAAAGGAAAGAAGATACACACCAATAGACAAATGTATAAACAGAAAATTGGTAGGAAAGGAAACATAAATAATTAAAAATATATTAAAAGACCCTGTTCTTTAGTGAAATGCAAATGAAGCATAATCACAAAAGAACTCACATTGTAATTCAGATGTACAGAGGAAATGTTTCTTTTTCTTCCTTTTCTTTTCTTTTTTTTTTAAGACAGAGTTTCGCTCTTGTTGCCCAGGCATGAGTGCAATGGCGCAATCTCAGCTCACTGCAACCTCTGCCTCCTGGGTTCAAGTGATTCTTTTGCCTTAGCCTCCTGAGTAGCTGGGATTACAGGCGCCCACCACCACGCCCAACTACTTTTTGTATTTTTAGTAGAGATGGGGTTGAACTCCTGACCTCAGGTGATCCGCCCACCTTGGCCTCCCAAAGTGTTGGGATTACAGGCATGAGCCACCATGCCGGGTGGAAATGTTTCTTTATTATAGAAAGTAATATGGTCTTCTTCCAAGTCTCACTCATTGAGCAGCAGGAAAAAAACTACATTGTAAAACTTACCCCAGTCGAGTAACCGCAGTCTAGGCTGATGCAATAATTTAAAAAGAACATTGCAATTTTGCTCAATGGCTTTAGGTAAAAATACTAGTGTCCCAGAGTTCTATCTACTTTCTTTGCTTTTTTACAAAATGACTATGCATGTATAAACAAGCTTATTGGGTCTTAATAGTGTGGGGTTCGAGGGGAAGAAGCCCCAACTCTGTATGAGATGTCCCTGCAATGTCTTCTTAACCTGGGGTTTCCCATCTGTTTGCCAGTCTGATGCCAAAGTCTGTAGATTATGACCTTGTTTGCTGTTTGTTGACTTGTTCACAGCCAAGTGGAGTCAAAGACCAGCTGTAGCTCACTTAGGCTCTCATTGACCCTCTCTGTGTGTTTCTGCCATACCCTCCACCTAGCCTCCTAGCCTGCTTCCAGGTTCTGCTGACGACCACTTCGCCAGGCCACAGTTGATCTGATGACAAAACCTCTGGCTCCTAACTCAGCACCCATGCTACACAGGAACCAAGGAAGCCTCATCTTTTGGAGGCTGTCTCAAAAGATGACACCCTCCAGGCC
>PVKV010036919.1:0-15277 GCA_004027835.1 Alouatta palliata
GACTTTAGCCAGTACTTCTTGTGAGTTCAAGAAGAACAGAAAGCTGTTATAGAGAATGATATGATCCCAATTACATATTTAAAAAGATAATACTACTTTGTCGGGAAGGTAGACTGTTAGTGCAAAGAGTGAAATCAGAGGAACCATTAGGGGCTATTGAAGTACTCTGTATTCATCTGTTGATGGACACTTAGGATTGCTTCCAAATCTTAGCCAGGGTAAACAGTGCTGCAACAAACACAGGAGTGCAGACATCTCTTTGATATACTTACTTCCTTGTGGGTATATACTCAGCAGTTGGATTGCTGGATCATATGATAGACCAAAGATGACAGTGAGTTCATGTGGCTGTTTGCCTTATTACATTATTTATACTATGCATGTTATTTATACATACATTCACTTGTATTCTATATTTTATAATTTGGAAAATCTCTTGCATTAATTACTTTACAGCAGGGATTTTATATTGGTTTCGATTGAAAGAAAATGTGCTCAGTGGCTTGGCATGGTGGCTCGTGCCTGTAATCCCAGCACTTTGGAAGGCAGAGGAGGGTGGAAAACTTGAGGTTAGGACTTCAGAACCAGCATGACAAACATGTTAAAACCATGTCTCTACTAAAAACACAAAATTAGCTGGGCATAGTGCATGTCTGTAATCCGCGCTACTTGGAAGACTGAGGCAGGAGAATCACTTGAACCCAGGAGGTGGAGGTTGCAGTGAACCAAGATCACACCACTGCACTCCAGCCTGGACAACAAGAGTGAAATTCCATCTCAAAAAAAAAAAAAAAGTCCTCATTACATATTACTAAATTAAATTTTGAAAATCCTATAAAAGCACCTGAGGGGTGATTATTAGTAATAATACTTACTACAATATGAGTAACTACTACAGACATGTATCTCCTAAGCTCCAACAGGCCTAACGCTTTTCTTTAAAATAGTTTTTCTATTTCATAGTATAAATCAAATAGTAATGTGTGATTTTCCTGTAAAGGACCACATGTAGTAAATAGTCTAGGCTTTATGAACTATTGAATTTCCGGTGCAGCTGGTTCTTGCTAGAGCACATGGTATGTAAATAAATGTACTTGGCTGAACATTTATATAGACACTAACATTTAAATTGTATATAACTTTCACGTGTCACTAAACATTATTCTTCTTTTGATTTCAACCACTTAGAAAAGTAAAAACTATTCTTAGCTCTCAGGTTATAGAAAAACAGGTGGCAGCAGATTTCAGCCACAAACTGTGGTTTTTCAGATTCCTGGTATAAATTATCAGGAGCTTGGAGCCCTGATCTATGCGTCACTGATTTGCTCTCATTGTATTTTTGGATGCCTTTATTTGCCAGAGTTCTCTTTCTTTGTGAAACTGAAGCATGTTCTCATGTAACTTCTACCTGTGGATTCTACATTTTGCATCTGAAGAATAGCACAAAATACCTCCCACCCCCTATCTTGTCATACCCCTGGCCTTCTTGGTTTTCTTTGCTGCTCAGTGTTAAACTCTCTCCAGATGCTTATGTTTCATGGCTGTTCTCTTTTTGCTTTTTAATTTTCTGATTATTCTTCATAAAATGAACACAAACTAACCAAAAGCTTTAAGCTACTGTCCACCTAATGAACAATTCAGTAGAATTTTGATCTAAAGATTTTTGTATCAGGCAACAATGAAGTGTCATTGTTGAGGATATGCATTCTTGGTTTATTTTGCTGGGGTTTTTGTATCATGTACTCCATTATAAAGATAATGTATTTATAAATGATCAAATAATCCTATTATTATTTTCTGTGACCATTAGTGGTCAGTTAGTATGTATAACTTCAAATACACATTTATTATTTAGTCCTTAATTTTTATAAACTATACTCACCAAATGTGTTTATTGAGAAAAAACAAACTATAGGGAAAAATAAAGATTTTAAAAACAAAAACAGACATTTGATAAAAGCCATAAATTCATTTTCTTGTTTGAGAATGAGATCTAGCAAAGCTAAACAGAAAATAAATTACTAAGAATAGTTCGTAATCACCATCTAAAGGACTTTTTTCAACCCAGTGGTATTAACACAGCTTCCCTACTTGATTGTGTTATATTATGCCTTATTCAGTTAGATGGAATATAGAACCACTTATGATGTTAAAGAAACATGAGATATCAGCTTGAATTGTGAGCAGCACTGTATTTTCCTAGAGAAAAATACTGTTATTTGTAAAATTCTGACATTGTTGATATTGGAATTGTGTTCAACAGGGTCATTTTAAAAAAAGAAATGACTTTCATCTTGTACTTACCAGGTTCTGGGTTGAATGATGGGCAATGGCATGAGGTTCGCTTCCTAGCCAAGGAAAATTTTGCTATTCTCACCATCGATGGAGACGAAGCCTCAGCAGTTCGAACTAATAGTCCCCTTCAAGTTAAAACTGGCGAGAAGTACTTTTTTGGAGGTAAGAATGCCGTTGCTTTTTGGTTACTACTCCATTGCAAAAAAATGTGATTTCAAGATGAAGTTTGATTATGAAGTATTTGTATTTGATTTAATGGACTCAGTAGATCTCAGGATAAAACAAACTCTGTAATTCCATTGAGAAAAAAAATATATGAAAAATTTTGTTTCATTGTGATAAAGATATTAAGGTGATGTCACCATATTCTTCTGGCCCAATTTAAATCATTGAAGTATAACAAAGGGATTCTAAATTCATCGTAATCTTCAAAAGTCAGGTCCTTGGATTATTTACTGGTCACCAATTGCTATGTAACTAGTTATCCAAACCTTAGTGTCTTCAAACAAACATTTGTTATCTTGCAGTTTCTCTGGATCAGGAATTCAGGAGTAATTTAGCTGAGTGAGTCTCTCATGAGGTTGACCTCAAACTGTTGGCTGTGGCTGCGTTATTTGAACCTTGTTGAGCTACAGCATCTGCTTCCAACAAGTCTCGCTTACCTGCCTGACAGTTGGTGCTGGCTGGGATGCCTCAGTTCTCCTCTGTGTGGCCTCGGATTCCGTAATACCTTTCTTCTTCAAGTAGCCTCTCCTCAAGGTGACTGGGCAGAGAAAGAGAGAGAGAGAACGGAAGAAAGAGAGGAGGGAAGGGGAAAGCCAGTTAGTAAGAAAGTTCTCAAGATAAAAACCATAAGTATTGTTTAAGAAATAATCCAATTTGGCAGTGATATCCCATCACTACTACTGTTTATAGCTTGTTAGAAGTGAGTCACTAAATCCCGTCCACAGTTAAAGGAAGGTGACTTTACAAGGGCTTGACTACCAAGAGCCATTGATTCCTGGGGACCATTTGAAAGGCGCCTACCACAGTCTACCTTATAGGAGTAGCCATGTTGTCACAAACATCGTGGTTCTTAAGCAATGAAAAGATTAGTAAAAGAGAAAATTATCTTATGATAAATTCTATGTGTGAAAAAGTGTTGTAGAAAAGACCTGTCATATCTTCTAATTGAAAAAAATCTGTCCTGCCAGAAAATGATTTTTTAATAACTAATGAATTATGAAGACATATTTTATGAAAGTGCTAGGTACATGGTTTATATCAATATAGCTTTCATTAGATTATTGTCTTTTCTGTCCTATATCATACAATGTGAGATGGAAAAAATCACATTCTTAGAAAAGGTTTTCTTTAAGCTTTAAAATCTATATGTTACACGTTACCTCTGAAAATGTTTCTATTTACATTTACATATATAAATATATATTTATATATTATTGTGTGTCTCTGCGTGTACATCTGTGTGTGTGTGTGTGTGTGTGTGTGTGTGTGTGTGTGTATGTATGTCTGTATTCTAGTTCTTAGAGTAAGGTGACATGAAAGAAGCCACCCTGTTTTTATCTCATATCCTGCTATATTCCTCAAGGTCCTAGAAAAAATTTTGGAATGTTGTAGATGAACAATAAATATTTATGAAAGAATTAGTAAATTCTATAAAATAGGCAAGACATCATTTTATTATTAGTTTTCCAGAGAGGAAACGGAAGCCCTAGGAGATTTACTGACTTGCCACTGAATTTGCAGCTAATACCTCAATTTAAATTTTCTAGGTCCTATACCAGGGCATTTCTCTACAACTTATTAGGGACAATTTAGAGACAAAAGTCATGAACTAGGGCTCTGCTTCTTTAATCTTCCATAATATTTGTTGACAGTTAAGACTTCATGATTTTAAAAAGAATCTCAATAAATATTTGATGAATAGATGGAAGTCAGACAAGATGTCTTATGAGTGAATGAACTGGACATATTAATGTGAGAAAAACAACTCGATAGCCAAACTGGTTACCCTCCAAAAATATGCAATATGATTGGCTAAGGCCAACAGTTTTTATGCTATGATAGTAAATGGATCACAGTTGTCAGTTGGAAAGCTACTAATAATCTCTACTCATCCCTTGACTGGAATATGTTGCCCATAGATGAGCTCCCTGAATGCTTAAGGCCAATTTTTTGATTTTAATCTAGAGGGGCAAGCAAATAGCTGTAACCACACATTCGTGGCATAAAGTTTATAGGCTATGAGGTCTTTATGGTGTGCTATTTACTATTGCTTTACAGATTTTGGGTTTCAAACCCAGCGGTTAGGAGAGTATTAACTTTCTCTTGGGTCTGTGGTCTGCCCTTAGGATACACTGTCAGCTAATGATCATGATGCTTGTTTTGTCATATTGTCATTGGCTGAATCCTCAGAGTGTGTAAGAATCATCACAAGAACTGATTCCCATTCAGCGTCTCAGGCCCCACCTCTGGAACTTTGAAATTCAAGAGGATGATAAACTGAAGAATCCAAAACTTCAAGTGACTCTGATAAACACAATCTGAGAAACAGAATTATAGATCGACCTTAGCCAATCTTCACACGCACCTTTTAGATTTTTTTTGAAAAACACCATCAGTCACTGGAAAATTTGAGATGCATGAGAATTAGCTGCTCACCTATAGCTTTGCCTCTAGGGGGCAAAGGAAAGGATGTCACAGGACAAGTTATCATGCACAAAAACACATTTATTAAATGAACAGGTAATACCAAGAAAGCACAATACTGTTAATATAAACAAACGTTATTCTGCAAGCTCAGTGAGGTCTCAGCTCTCTGACTTGCTGCACCTTGAATAAAATGTTCTCCAGAAGCAGCATTGCTGAATAGTGGGATTCAGCTACACCCAGAGCTAGTGCCAGGCAACAGAAAGCCTCCTCAGCAAATGGCTGGCACAGGATCACTAAGTGATCCTGACTGCAGAACCATTTCTAAGAACTCAGGTTACAGGCCTCACCAGAATCTTTTACCATCTTTGCACAAGGGTGAGAGTATCTCCAAAATACCCTTAGAGCCTTTAAGTTCACTATCGAGATTTCCTTTCTAACATGTAGTTAAAATTTATGCCATCTAACAGACCACTAATTTCACCAAAGAAAACCCCTTTTGGCATTCAGCTTATTAGAGGACTTGTTGATTCAGTGAATTCGGTTGATGTGAGGAATAAATAGCAAAAAATCTAAGGGTGGCTCCCTCTGGGGTGGCTGCACTCTTTCTGCACTAAAACTCCTGATCACCTCTGACTTGTGGCTTTCTGATCAGAAGAGGAGCTGCTTCTGGATTGCAACTTAAACTAAAACACATATACACACTACTCTATGCCATCTGTGCTGAAAATTTTAAAGTAGGATTCAAATGTTATAATAAACACATCTTAAGAAATAACATAGTAGAAAGGAGAATTGACTGTTTTAAAACACAAGCTTTGGAATCCAGCATACCTGATTTTGGAATTTGGCTTTATCACTTAATTAATGAATTCTTTAATACTTTATCTTACTTTCTTTATCTATTAAATGGCCATAGAATTTGTTTTCTTAACACTGTGGCATAAACTGAAACCTGGGGTTGGCCCCTAGAGAAGGCTAAATGCTGACTGCCTTTCCAGTGCATCTTGAATCTTTAACTCTGTAAGGCACAGAGCCTTCCAAGGAATATTGGAGACATCAGATCATTATTTATTTAATGGCCTCTCATCAACTTCTGCACGACTCAAAGTATTTCTTCCCCCACACTCACTGAAGAAAAAAAAGTATTTTTCATGCTCACTGAAAGACTCAAGTAAAGGCTTTTCTGACGTCCTGCACTCGGTTTTGTCTGCAAACCCTTACACATGTTCGCATTTTGTTTCTTTTGAAGTTAGGTCCCACTTGTGTGGCTTTCTTTGCAGCCCTAGCTGGGCCATTTCACACCAGTATGCAATTTTATCTCTGCTTGATCCCTGCTAATCCCGGCAAAGGTCTTCGTTCTCCTTTGTAACACCCATGATCAGATGATATTTAATCACCAAGAATTCTTTTGCCTTGTTTTGTTTTGTTGTTGTTGTTTGCTTGTTTTTTCTTGGGAATAAGCAGACAAACAGATTCGTCCTTTGGGATGTTTCTTCAGCAAAGTATGTTTTAGCTGCTTTAACATGTTTTATCTTCCTCCAAGTAGAATTTCTCTAGATAACACTCCATTAATGTTAATAATCAAAAGAATGTTAAACACAATAATTAAATTTACATATTGACTGTTTCCATGGTAATAAGCTTTCTGATACAGGCCAGAACCCATGGTTATGAGAGAGCAGTAAGATTTTTAAATTTCTAACTTGTCTTTATTTTGGGCATTTTTATTATCTCTTTTGCTTTTGTTAAAAGAGAAAGGAGCTGTGGGCTGAAGAGGAGAGATAAGAAGTTTCTAGAACCAGTCTTATTGGAAGGGAAGTTCTAAAGAACCCAGTGGGGAAGGAGGCAGGTCTTAGGAAGGTACCAAAGCAAGTGGTGAAGGCAAGTGAAAAAGAGGGCAGTGGAGCCAGCCTGAGTTTGATAGGATTCCTGATAATAACGTTTAATAAGAGGGCACATCCCTTTCCAGCTCACCAGTATATAATTGTCTTGGTCAGTTTTGGCTGCTATAACAGAATCCTACAGGCTGAGGGGTCTAACAACAGAAATATATTTCTCATGCTTTTTGAGGTTGGGAAGTCCAAGACCAAGGTATCAAGGTGCAGACAGATTCGAAACCTGGTGAGAGCACATAATGAGAAGCTGCAGATAGCCATTTCCTTAGTGTATGTTCTCATTGGAGAAAAACAGAAACAGAGGGAGAAAGACAGAGAGAGAGAGCACACACTCTTAAGTCTCTTCTTATGAGTACACCAATTCCATCATATGGGCTCCACTCTCATAACCTAATTAACCCCCAAAGGCCCCACCTCCTAATACCATCCCATAGGGGTTTAGGGTTTGAAGTTTGAGGGACATAAACATATAGTCTATAAAAATGGCCTCTCAATCCTCATTGAAGTAAGCATGAATTTTAAATATTAGATTGGTGCGAAAGTAATTGGTGTTTTTGCCAATGAAAGTAATGGCAAAAACAAGCTAACTAGATAGGTATGTAATTATACATTTTTATCGAGTAGTTATCTTTTAAAATAATTAGGGGAGATGTTTATCAGGCTCCTTTGCTGTTTATTAAAAGAAAATCCCAACACTGCTTCAAGCATTTGGCTGCTTACAAACCTCTTAGTGATGGAATACACTCCATGAAAAGCCTCCCAGATAGTTTCCCAGAAATGCTGGGTTTGGCTCATCTGTCACAGAGTACCATGTTTATGGGAACTTGTAGCACCCCATTCAGGATCCACTCATTGGCCCTGTGAAGTATCAGCTGCCTTGCTTTTGTACCAACAGGAAATCTATTGTTTAGAAGTTTGTTTTCTAGCTCCTTTTCCATTGTTCTCCAAAAAAAAAAAAAAAAAAAACTGGAATGAGACAAATTTTATCAAATGATATGAGAAGTTAGACAATGTGTCATTTCAGAGGTGTAAAAACTGAATCGTAAACAAACTTTTTGGAGGCATGTATTGATTTTCTAGGGATGCTATATCAAAGTACCACACATGCGGCGGCTTAAAACAACATAGTTCTATTCTCTCAACGTTCTGAAGGCTGGAAGTCTAAAATGGAGGTTCAGAAAGATGCTGAGGTCTCTGAAGCCTCCACGGGAGGATCCTTCAACTCCTCTGGCTTCTAGTGGTTACCGGTAATCCTTACTATTCTCTGGCTTACAGATACATTCCTCCAGTTTCTGCCTCCAACTTCACATGGTCTTCTCCCCTTTGTGTTTCTGTGTCCAAATTTCCTCCTTCTGATAAGGACACCATTCATGGGATTAGGGGCCAATCTAATCATTATCACATCATCTTAACCTGATTGTATTTGCAAGAACCCTATTTCCAAATAAGACCACATTCATAGGTTTCAAGGTTAGGACTTCAGTATATCTTTTTGGAGGATACAGTTTAGCCCATAGCAAGGTATAAGTGATTTATTTTATAACCCCCTCGAATTAAAAATTAGCATACTTCCTAAAAGAGATTCATACTTCTGAGTTTATATTATCCATTCTCAAAAATGGCTCTTATGAAATTAAAAGTCAAACATGTACTTTAGGAAATGAGGATAACTAAATGATAGAGGCATTCAAACCGAACAACAACAAAAATTAAAGTATTGTACATAGTGGATAAAAGTTTACTGGTAATAAGAATTTGATGGTCAAATTTCAGAATGTGATTTTGTAACCTCTGAGTAGGACTAGATATAGAATTGCAAAGAAATCAATTTTTAAAATTTCCAGGGGAATTTTATGTCCATATTTTATGTGCATAAGAGAGAGTGAGAACTTATCTCTGATAAATATTAGAAAGCTTTGTGTAAAGCAACAAAGAAAGTGTAAATGATAAGAAAAGGTATCATTGGTATGAAAGTACATTCTATGTGGAACTAACCAAATGTTTTATCCTTACATTTGGCTCCTTACACATAGAACATAAAGAGAAGAGAACACCCAGGTAAGACTTGGAGTCAGCAATCCTGGGAGCAGGATTATACTTGGGGACAAGGCAAAAGAACCTGCCTTTATTGCTTTGGTTGACCTGAAAATTTTCAGGAGCAAAGGAATTTGTAACTTGACCTTGATTTGTAGTGGAATGGGACCCTACTGCTACCATATAAATAAAATTACCAAAGGCTTTACTTGTAGATAGTAATAATACTGGAAATAAAACAACCACACACACACAAAGAGTGAAGTTAAAAGAAGAAAAAAATATTAAAGTTGCTCTCATTTTTCCTTAGAATGTAGTGCCCTTTCCAAAATAACATGTGTTAAGAATAAATTAAGTCATCTCGTTGTCATACTGTACTTGTCTTGGAATTTTATGTGATGGATATGTACTAAACAGTGAAGCATAAGCTTAAAATCATAGAAATGTAACGAAGTGTTCCTAGAGAGGTGTTTATAATGAAACCACATGAAAAGTTCAAGAGAACAACAGTAGCATGCCATTGATCTATGTTAAATCCATTATTGGCAGTAAGAAATGTCCTCACATTAACGTATAAATGCTGAGCAAATCTGCTGTCTTACACCTAAAATCTCATGAGAAATGCTTTCAAGCCAGGCTCAGTGGCTGAAGCCTATAATCCTAGAACTTAGGGAGGCTGAGGTGGGTGATCACTTGGTCAGGCATTAGAGGCCAGCATGGTCAATATGGTGAAACCCCAACTATACTAAAAAAAAAAAAATTATCTGGGTGTGGTGATGCATGCCTGTATTACCAGCTACTCAGGAGGCTGAGGCATGAGAATTGCTTGAACACGGGAGGCAGAGGTTGCAGTGAGCCCAGATCACACCACTGCACTCCAGCCTGGGCGACAGAGCAAAACTCCATTTCAAAAAAAAAAAAATAAAGGGAATCAATTAAACAAATATGATTATTTCCTTGAAAATGTAAATTCTTAAACTTGAACTGTAATTAGATAAATGTTTGATTTTCTGTTCACTGGTTGAAATAATAGTAAATCATTTTATTATTTTTTCTAGGCCTGCTTTTGCAAATCTTTTTGAATATTCTTTGATGTTTTCATTCATACTATCTGTTGCAGAACTGAGATCTACCTTAATTCATTTATATTCAAAGAGATTATGGAGCAGCTAAAAAGTAGTACAGCTTGGATTAATATTTTCTGAAAACCTGGCATTATTATTCATGCTGAAGTAGTGAACAAATCAGGGGAAAAAATGTTTGCTCTTAGATTATTACATTCTAGTTGGGATAGTAAACAAATACATTGGTTCAATGAGTGTATTTGGGGAAAAATTAATGAGGGAGAGGATAGGAAGTTCTTGGGGTGGGGTTGAGGACTATCTTTAAATGGTGAAAGAAAGCCTCAATTGAGAAGACAGTATTTAATTAAATACCTCAAAGGAATGAGAACACACCATGAGAATATGGGAGAGAACTCTTGGTGGAGGGAAAAGCAAGTGTCACCCGATATCCAGCTGGTGTGTGCAGGGAGCAATTAGGAAAGGGAGTCAGTGTGGTTGAAAAAAAAATGAGGTTGGATTGTGAAGGGTCTTTTACAATGACTGAGAAGGGTGGAGTAGGTGAATCTAGTTTATTTTAAAATAGTCTCCCAGGGTGCTGTTTTGATTAAAGACTGTAGTTCCATGAGGGAGAACAATGGAGAATATTGCAATAATCCAGATGAAAGAAGACTGCCTAGATTGTAGCAGTGGAGCCAGTGGGTAGTGGTCAATTCTGCATACACATTTGGAGGTCGAGCCAGCAGGACTTGCAGACAGGTGGCATATGGGATATGAAAGACAAAGGGTCAAAGATGATACCAGTCTTCCCAGTGAAAAGGCTTATGCCTCCCCTTTCCACTATTTTACACTGTCTCCTTCCCCTTCCACACTTTGAGGTCCACTTTGCTGTGTTTCTCTGAAAATGGCTTTTGACCTATACTAAGCCATTTTCTATGACTAAGTAAGTTATTGTCCATGCAGTAACCAGTCACAGTTCCTCCGAAATGAACAGGACCATGAACAGCTCCCTACCAAACGTAATTCCCAGCATCCTGTCTCAGTTTCCTTTGATGGGCTCTCAGTCAATTCCTAAATTGCTCAGATCAGGTCTTGGCTGAATGCTGTTTCTGCTGCGTCATATTTTGGGTATAACTAAGGTCAAGAATCTACTGATTTAAAACCTGCTATAGTAAATTAAAATTCCAATCAGGCTCTAATTTGGGGACCTTGTCATTCAGAAATAAGCAAGTGGAGAACCCCAACTTAAAGCTAAGAAGCTGTTACAATAAAAATAGCCTTTAAAATTATTAATTCACAAATAACCTCCTCATGCATATACTTCCAACTTAAAAACACCACCTAATTGTCATCTTTTCCTTTTGGCCTTTGTTCCATCAGTAGTCCAACAACTGCTGGGGTTGGAGGGGCCTAGGAAATAAACGGTTTATCGCCCTTTAAAATAGAAACCTAAAATTAGCCATCCTCTACTTTTACACAGTGCTGAATATCCTTCATTAATACTGAAGTACCTGGTTACTCTATCTCACTTTTGTGTACTATGCCTCTCTTTGAAATGCTAATTTAGCATGAATGGCAAAAGCCAACTTTTTCTACCAAATGACTAAAAAATTATTAAATTTTTAGAGTGGGATAAGAAAAATCACAACTTAGAACCTTAGCGATTTCTGTAAATTGTTAATAAATTTAATTTGGCTTGGCTAATAGTATATAATTATAAATTATTTTTGTTTACTGCTTCCACACTTTTTAGTTAACCTTTATATTTTTCTTTGTATTTTTAATATTTTCACCCTGGTCCATTAGTATATGTGATTTTTTTTCCGTTTTTTCCTAGAGGAGTTTATCCTTCCCTAACTGTAGTGAGTAACCTAGAAACTTTCTCAATTAACTTTTTAAGCAGGACTTGATTGTACAAAAACAACTACTTGTCCTTGAAAATATTTAAATCAATATTTGCTATTTTGTGAAATGTTCCCCGTTCAAAAATAATACTTTTTAACTTTTATTTTTGGTTCAGGGCATGTGTATAGATTTTTTATATAGATAAATTATGTGTCATGGGGATTTGATATACAGATTAATTCATCATCCAGGTAATAAGCATAATATCCTATAAATAGTATTTTTTAACAAAAATATATTTTTAAGCCATCACTTTCTATTGTGAGAATATCAACAAGAAAAAAATTTCAATCTAGTTTCCAAAGAACTTTCAGGGTTTTTTGTTTGTTTGTTTTCCAATTATATGCATAAAAGAAAAGAGAAAAAAAAGGGGGGGGGGAAATTACACAATAAAACTGAACATATTAACCTCATCAGAAACTATTTTCCTGCTTGGAAATTGGAGAGTATTTATTACGTAGCCCAAGGTTCCCAAGACTTTTTTTTATAGCTCCCACAAGTAATATTCGATTAGAGCAATGTTTTAAACTAATTATCATTACAGTGACATGCTTTTGCCTTTGCCTTTTCCTGGCTCTTACAACTGGCTTGCATTGGAAATATTCAGATTTAAGACAGGATTATAAGAAGTTTCCAATGAAAAATACCATAAAATTACAAAAACTGTTTGACTTTCAAGAACTGGCTTAACCCTATGGCCATTTACCATTGGCACTCTCTGCTTTTTTTTTTCCGCTGATATTGATTTTGCCACTTTAAAATCATTAACTTAAAAAACACATTGATCTATCTGTGAAAATAATACAGATAACACCAAAGATAAGTAAATTAAATATTGTGTGCGTGAATATTTTAGCAAATATCTTTTATATCTAAAATCCTCTTAAGTAGAGAAACTACTAGCCAAATTTTTTTTTAATTGCATTTTAGGTTTGGGGGTACAAGTGAAGAACATGCAAGATTGTTGCATAGGTACACACATGGCAGTGTGATTTGCTGCCTTCTTCCCCATCACCTATATCTGGCATTTCTCCCCATGCTAGCCAAATTTTTAAAACTGTAATGCCTTGTATATCTGGTACAAATATGTGATAGGTATCAAGTGATTACTTGGGAAGCATAAATATGTCTACAGTTTATTCTATGAAGTTGATTTTAAAATGTTTTAACAACAAGAAAAGAAGAAATCTTTAAATGTATCCCTCATTTTTCATGAGTAATCAGTGTTAAAGAAAAAAATCAAAAATATGTGTTGAAGGGATAGTAAGTAAGGCTTTATTCGGGTCCACTGCAATGGAGTTTGCAGCGAGGAAGTGAGACTGGGCTCAACTCCAAGTGTAGGAAGGACAAGTGAGAATTTATAGCCAAAAAGCAGACTTGGGTCAGTGCATAGAAAATTACTACAAAGAAACAATCCAGGGATACAGGGGTTTCTATAAATCCACCTAACCAGAGTTCTTGCCGAAAACAGGCTAGGGTGATCAGACACCATCTATGGAGTGGTGGAGGAGGAACGTGATGAGATATCAGGATGATCAGATACTGAGAATGATCAGCTGTCAAGGATAGAAAGTTCTGGCTAAAATGACATCACAGCGTTCTTTTGCTAAAACTGGATTTTACAAGAAAGTGAACAGATGGGCCTAGGAGAAAGTTCAGAGCCTGATTTGAGTTTGGTAAAGAAAAGGCTCTTCATTGTGGGTCAGTTCAGGTACTCCAAAAAGCAGAGGTTAAGACAGAATCAGACAGTCAAGAGATTTATTGGGCAAGTACTTCTAAAGGAAAAAGAGGTTAAAGAGGAGCTCTGACATTCAAGAATGGTGAAAGGAAAAGAAGCCTGAGTGTGTAGAGCCCCAGATGGCTGCACAGCTGAGACAGTATTGGCCAGTGTCTAGCAAAAATTTTCTGTCAGAATCCTATGTCAGAGAGAAATGGCCTGGCTCGCGTACTCCTGCTGTGTTCAGACTGAGGGCAGTCCAGGCAGCGTGGCCTCAGCTGGTAAGCATCTGTGGACCCTACTTAGAGCAGCCAACTCTGACCTCAGGCAGGAAGAGAAAGGTGACCAGGGCCCTTCCTGAGTGGCCACAAGTCATTTGGTAATGACACAAAAATGCCACATAAAAGGTAGTTACAGAAAGTTATTTTAAGGCACTTCTTTTCACACCAGAAAGAAGTTTGTGAGTTTTTTTATTTTCAGTAAAGTTGGTATTTTTATTTGTATATCTAATACTCTATGACTGAACAAGTAGAGGAGATGAATTTGCCATACTTATTTTTTTAATTGCTGAAAATTCAAATAATAATCTTACATGTGCAGAAACAAACAAAATGGGATCCTGTGCCTATAACTGTGATAGTCTGTTATGGCTCATTTTATCTCGTTGTCCATTTTGTTCTCCTTTAGGCAACCAGTTATTTAAATGTAAATTTAATTATTGGATTTATTATTATTTATATGCCTCTTTTTTAACTAAAAAGTTAAGTTCTTTCTGAATCTGTGGCTTTTTGGTTTCTATTGTTGAGTTTTTAAAAAGACCAGATTTTAAAATAAGCTAGTTTCTCTAGCCTGGTTAACTCATGTAAGAATTAAATAGAGCTTGTGCTGAACTCACCCCTCCTTTTGTTTTTAATTTTTCTTTCTACTTTAGGTTCCCTCTATCCATTCCAGCAACCAGCTCTTTCTCCAGTAATTAAAAATTATTACCTACTCCTCATGGGAATTTTATAGTAATAAGAAACTTTGTAAGACTTTCTGGCCTTCAAGACTCTAAAAATGGTTGAATATCTAACGGGGAAATTTGAAGTCTTTTTAGATATAATGTGTGGGAGTGAGGATCCAGGAATTTAGGTCAAAGACTTTCCTAGTAACATAGAATTCAGCCTACTTCAGAAGTTAGCCTTAAAATTACATTGTCTTTAATACTTTTTCAATCAGAAAAATCCCCAAACTTCTCTAATATCTAGACCTTCCAATCTATTTCATTAAAGTCAATTACAATTAGTGCCAAAATTACTATGACATCATTCTTCTGTAGAACTCAATCTGTAATAACCAGTAAATTCACTACCTCACATTTCGGAGAGGCCTGAGATTGGGAGAAGAAAGACCTTCTCTGTTTTTACGGACCCTTATTAGATCGGTGTGCAAATATAAAATTTGAATAAATATGTTCTCTGCCAGCTTTGAACTATATGGCTTTACTTCCAGGAGAAGCTAGATGCCTCAAAAAATCAGCAATAAAACAAAATTCTTTAATACCTTCAGAACTTTTCCTATTATCCATGAGCTACTGAACAAACTAAGAGATGGACTCCAGAATTCAATATGTACACATGATTTTAGGTTTAATATTTCAAATGAAAGAATATTTGAAGGGCAGAAAATACGTGAAAAGAAGGACTGGCCCCTAGAAGATATGTAGTCAATGTTATATG
>PVKV010036920.1:0-15277 GCA_004027835.1 Alouatta palliata
CTGGGGAGGCTGAGATGGAAGAATCACCTGAGCCCTGGGAGGTCAAGGCTGCAGTGAGCCGAGATCACATTCCTGCACTCCAGCAGAGGCAACAGAGTTAGACCCAGTCTCAAAGTAATAATAATAACAACAACTATCAACCGACAACTTTATACCCATGAAAAACATATTTCAAAGATAACACAAAATAAGATTTTCAGACAAAAACAGAAAATGGTCACCAGAAGACCTCACTAAAGAATATTCTATTGCCGGGCGTGGTGGCTTGCCTGTGGCCCCAGCTACTCGGGAGGCTGAGGTGGGAGGATCACTTGAGCCCAGGAGTTCTGGGTTGTAGTGTGATATGCCGATCGTGTATCTGCACTAAGTTTGGCATCAATATAGTGACCTCCAGGGAGTGGGGAACCACCAGGTTGCCTAAGGAGGGGTGAACCGGCCCAGGTTGGAAACGGAGCAGGTCAAAACTCCTGTGCTGATAAGTAGTGGGATCACGCCTGTGAATAGCCACTGTACTCCAGCCTGGGCAACATAGCGAGACCCCATCTCTAATAAAAGAGAATATCCTATTTCAGCCAGGTGTGGTGGCTCACGCCTGTAATCCCAGTACTTTGGAGTTCAAGCTAGCAATGTCCTCCCTGCACATGTACCCTAACAGATGTGTCTATATCTTCACTAAAATACAACTACAACAATCCTTATAGCAGCGTAATTTGTAATAGCCTCAAACTAGAAACTTCCTAAATATCTATCACAGAAGGATGGTTAAAAAAACCACGGTACATTCAAGACTAGATTACGATACAGCAAAGAAAATGAATACATTACGCCTACACACGCAAATGAATCTCAGGCACCTCATGTGTGAGCGAAGAAGTTAGACCTATAAGGATAGATAATGTGTGATTCCATTTATATAAAGTTATCATCAGGCAAACTAATCTCAGTAATAGCGTTTACCTGGGGCTGAGGGTGCAGGGATTGGAGCCGTCTGTGGGGCCTGAAATGTACACAGTTGTCAATCAATGTATGTGGGGAATCAATTTCACCATCTCCCACAGATATCAAAATCCACAGATGCTCAAGTCCTGATATAAAATGGTGCAGTATTTGCCTATAACCCTAGTACCTCTTCTCGTATACTTTAAATCATCTCTAGATTACTTGTGCAATCACCTGTCAGATAACGACATTTCTGTCCATGCCAGAATACATATAGGATGGTGGTCTCATAAGGTTATAATGGAGCTGCCCTATACAGCTGTACAATCTCTAAAAACTGATATTAAAGAAGAGATGGGATGGCAGAGCGCAGTGGCTCAAGCCTGTAATCCCAGAACTTTGGGAGGCTGAGGAGGGCAGATCATGAGGTCAGGAGATCGAGACCATCCTGGCTAACATGGTGAAACCCGTCTCTACTAAAAATACAAAAAATTAGCCTGGCATGGTGGCATGCATATATAGTCCTAGCTACTCGGGAGGCTGAGGCAGAAGATTTGCTTGAATCTGGGAGGCAGAGGTTGCAGTGAGCTGAGATCCCACTACTGCACTCCAGCCTGGGTGACAGAGCAAGACCATCTCAGAAAAAAAAAAAAAGGAGAGATGGGGTCTTGTTATGTTGACCAGACTAGTCTAGAGCTCCTGGGCCCAAGTGATCCTCTCAACTTGGCTTCCCAGAGTGCTGGGATTATAGGCATGAACCACCACACCTGGCCAGGTGTACCAGTTTTATTGTTTATACTGTATTTTTAGGATCCCTTTCTGTGTTTACACAGATAGCCCCCATTATGTTCCCATCGTCCGCAGTACTCAGTGCGGTAACATGCTGCGGAGGTGTGGAGCCCAGGAGCACTCAGCTCTACCCATCAGCCCAGGTGTGTGTTTGGCGGGACCATCTAGAGGAAGTCGGGAGACATGAGCTGAAGGCAGAGGGTGAGTCGGAGGTGGGACCTTGGGACCAGTGTGAGAAGTTAGACAAAAATGGGTGAAATCTGAATAAATGTCACCATATTCATAAAATTACTGAATTAATAACCTTAGATAATGGTTCATGTTATCATTTAGTTAATAGGATTGCACCTATGTTAATTTTTTTTTTTAAGTGATAAAGTCTCACTCTGTGACTTAGGCTGGAGTGCAGGCTGTGATTGATCATAGCTCACTGCTTCCTGGAACTCAGGCTCAAGCAGTCTTCCCACCTCAGCCGCCTGACTAAGTGGGACTATAGGCAGATGCCAATATACCTGGCTAATTTCTTTTACTTTTCTCTAGAGACAGGGTCTGCCTAGGCTGGTCTCAAAATCCTGGGCTCAAGTGAGCCTGAACCTCCGGCCTCCACCTCTCAAATTGCTGGGATTACAGGTGTCAGCTGCCACACCTGGCCTAAATTTCTTACTTTTGACAAATGTGCCATGGTAATGCAAAATGTCATTATTAGGAGAAGCTGGATGGAAGGTATAAAGTCATTTCAACAGTATGTGTTTATTTTACAACATGGAGGTGGTTATCTTTCCATGAGCGTAAAGTACAAAAGGCAGGCTCATGGTGTTGTCAGAAGTCAGAACACTGGTTTCAGGGCTGGGGACCCGGGGAGGGGCTGGGCATGGTTGGCTTTGTGATCTGGGGGCTGGTGTGTTCCATCGCTGAATGTCTTTTGAGCTGTGCACTTACCAGGGCCGTAAGTCATATCTCAAGAAATGTTCGTAAGTTTACCAAAAAGTAAAACGAGGATGGGAGGCTTGTTTGAGACCTCGGGTGCTTATTCAGCCATGAGCCCTGGCCCAGATGCTTCTAGAACTGAGAACATTCCAAGTAGAGGTGGCAGAGCCAAAGCCCTGAGGTGGGAGCACACTGCTGCTCATCCCCAGCTGGGAATGGGGTGTCCTGGTGGGAATCAGTGCCGTGTGCACTGCTGGGCCAGCAGGTCCATGTCCACATTGTGGCTCAGTGCAGCGAAAGCCAATCTCAGTCCCCTCCGCAGGGTGGTCAGCCTGTCAGCAGGTGACCAGCTGGTCCTCCTGGGAAATGGTGCCTTCCCAGGTACTGGGTGTATCTCATCCACAAATAGGGTGCTCAGCAGTGGTGTCAGCCTGGTGAGCCTTGGTAAGGGCAGGTGCAGGATGCTGAGCCTCTTTAGTCCCCATGCCTGTCTCAAGGCCACTTCTTCCGTGGGCCCATCCAGCAAACGAGGCAGTCGGGAAAGAAGCTGGCCCCATCCACAGGGTGTGCTGTTTTGCTCAGCTCAGGACCACCATCGTCCTCCGTCGTAATTCTCTTTGGTGGGAGTACTGGGAAAGCCTGCACTGGCAGCTGGAAGGCAGCTGGTGGTGGCGAAGCTGCAGCAGTGGCTGCAAGGCTTTTGGCCTCGCCCGGCTTCTGGGATGGTGGCAGAGCTCTCCAGTGCCAGGGTCGCCGGTGTGGTCACGCTGACTACAGCTGGGAGCCCAACGCACCCCTGGTGCCCCTCTCGTCCCAGGGCTGGGGGTCTAGGCCAGGCCCCTCTTGGCCTGGGAATTGTGCTCTGGGAGGGGAACACTCCCACAGGTTGGTACAGAGGCCCTGGGGCATGCTGCTGGCTGGCCAGGGCTTCGGAGATGCCATGCTCCTCTCTGTCTCTGGCGGCCTTGATGGGACAAGCCTCCCCATTGAACGGGATTTTCCAAGATGTCTGGGGCTGTGCGGTTAGGGTTAGGGTTAGGGTTAGGGTTAGGGTCAGGGGTTAGGGTTAGGGTTAGGGCTGGGAGCTGGCGGGGTGCCCCCCAGCTCCTTCCAGTCACAGTCATTTGGTGAAGAGGCCAAATACAGATGCCCATGTTGCAGTGGGGGTATCTCCCGACCTTCCTCTTAGTCCTGATGGGCCTGGGCAGGGCCCGGTGTCGGGGTCCCCTTGGGCTTCCTGAGCTAGGCCTGTCCCATGGTCCCAGGGATGTTCAGGACACAGTCAGAAGGGACACGGACCCAGCAGCTCTTCTCAAAGAGATAATGGGGGAACCAAGGCCCCCCCACATCCAGGTCCGTCGGGAGCTGGGGCATCGAATTCCATTCCATATAGCGCCAGGAATGGCGAGGTCCTCCCTGAGCCAGGGCCGGGCTGGGCACACCCTGAGTGCCCGCAGGACAGGTTGTGAAAGGATGAGGTGCCCATGGCAGGGGAGCTGACCAAATGGGCTGCTGGAACTGGGCTGCTGGGCTAGGAGGGGGCTGACCGTCCCCGTTGCAGAGGGTGTTCCTGCCAGGTGAAGCCAACATGGGCCTGGGTGCCAAGGACCCTTCCTTGGGTTTAGCTGAAAGGAAAACAGACATGGTCGGCGTCTCCAGTGAGTCCATGCAGGCCTTTCCGGGCCGGGCCCCTGTGGTCTGACACTGAGGACACGCCTGTAGTCTGCTGATTCCAGAGGGAGGGGAGTGTGCCACCTGGGATGAGGAGGCTGTCGGGGCATGGCAGGTGGCTCCTGGGACTTCCCCCCAGGGTTCAAGCTAGCTGGGGGTTTCCTGCCACACACCCTCCTCCCAGGACTACAGCCCCCAGGCAGAACTCAGGTGGGGATGGCCTTGGCTGTCACCCAGCCCCCTTGCCACCTCCCACTGGGACCTGTCTCCAAAGTGGGTGATTGGGCCTGGATGTAGGTCACCCTCTCCTCTCCTGGACTGCCCAGTCCATGCCAGCGCTGAGCGTTCCTACATCTGGCTGAACTCTGGGCTCTGGCTCTGGGCCCTGGGTCCCACTTGCGTCCTGTCCCTGAATGCTCTGGGGGTCAGGGACACTGATTCCCTTGTCTCCCTGGCTCAAGGCTTGTGGTTCTGGCACCCTTGAAGGGGTGTGCAGGAGCGAGGGGCCTCTGCTGCTCTCTGAGGCTGTCAGTGCTCACAGGGAGGGACGGGGGCTCCCACAAATGGGTCTGGCTCCTCTGGTGTCCTTGAGGGCCCCATGAGGGGGACAATGGGCCACCATGGAGAAAGCGGGAGGTGGCTTGTTGGAGAGTCTTGGCCGCACCCTCCTCCTACGTGCACAGCACGTCCAGTCCACACGCACTGAGCGCCTGCCCTGAGGACCAGTGGGCCTACTGTACTTTCTGACAGTCTAGGAGGAAGAAAGGCTGAAGAGGGAGGGCCAGGTAGTAGGGTTGGGGGTCCCAGGCATTCCCCCACTATTGACTTCCCCAGAGGGTGAATCGGGAGGGGACCTGGCACTGGAGCCCACCTGGGGATGGCAGGTCCTCGTGCTTCTTGGTCATTTTTTGCCTCAAGGCCCAGAGATATTTTACTATTTTGTCCTCCTTCAGCATCCAGCTGTGGGAAAACAGGTCCCGAAAACGTGCCCACAGGCCAGACGTTGATGTTCTCAGGAGGCGCTCTAGGGACAGGGTGGGCATCAGGCCAGGAGAGTTCCCTGGGAGGGGTCAGAGCCCATACCCCGTGGCCACTTCAGTCTCCCACTGGGTGGTGCTGAATCCTTTTGTGGCCACCCCAGGTATCCAGATGTGCACAGGAGGCTATGGCTGGGGGGCGGCCTGGGCAGGGCAGTGCTCACCACACTCCCGACTTTCACCTGGGTCATGTGGGGGATGGGTTCGGTGTCACTGTGCCCTCCCAGCCCACCCAGCCAGACCTCCCTCTGGGCCAGAACAGAGGATCATGAGGATAGTGTGAGGAAGCTCCCTCGGGTCAATTGGGGTCTGACCCCAGTGCTCCCCAGGTCACAGGTGGACTTACTCCTCCGATCCTCGAAGATCGTTCTCATTATGGGCATCAGCACCTGCTCCCCCTCAAACAAATACACATCCCACAGGCGCAGGGTGAGGCTGAGAGAGATCTGTGGGGATAGCAGGCATGGGAGGACCTGGTCCTTCCAGGCTGAGGCTGGGGCTCAAGCTGGGCCCATTGGGGCTTCAGTCCCCAGAGTCAGTGACCCTCCCCATGAGAGTGGCCTGACCCCTCCGGGAGCCTGGGTCAGACAAGGTCTTGCAGCTCCTCATGGGGGGCACTCATTTCGGTGGGGAGGTGGCTTCTGGAGAGAGGGGCTGGAGGCTTCCCTGAGCCCTCCCAAGTCAGATCCTGGCCCAGTCTGCCCCTCAGCCCCGGCCTCTGCCTTGGGATGATCCTTCTGGGGCAGAGGGCCTTGTTGTGTGTCCTGTGGGGACCCGCATGTGCCTCCTGTGGGCTGGGGGTGAGCCGGACCCCCGAGCTGGGGAAGCAGGGCACTGCACGGCAAGGAGGGTCCCTGAGACTCCCTGTGCCTCCTTACCTCATCGTTGAGCATCCGGAGAAGGCAGCCTAGTGAGGAACCCTGTGCGCCTAGTCCTTCCTTGTCCTGATGGGAGGAACAGAGGTGCTCAGGGCCCCCTGGGCTGCTCTAGAAACCTCTCTCTTCCAGGACCCACTGAAGATCCCTCCCCAAGTGCAGAACACTGGGCGGTGTCCAGGGCTCCCCACAACACCTTCCCCTTCCCACACTCCAGGAGGACACGCTGCCCTTAGCCCTGCTCTGCGGGAGCTGGGCCCCAGTCCCTGTGCCTCTGTTTCCTCCAGGGCTGGGAAAAAAACCCAGATCCCAGCCCATGGAGAACCCCATGTCCCAGGTCAGGCCCTGGCTGCCACTCAGCCTGTCACCAGCCCCAGGAGGGGCTCCAGCCCCCCACTCCTCCAGCCCCACGTGATGCAGGGCCTCTGGAGAAGAGTCCAGAAGACCATAAACTCACCAGATGTTGCCACATGGTCTTGGGTTGTGAGGAGAGCGCCACATGCTCCTGATGGTCTTGGAGCCCCTGGACTGTCCCGCCATCTGGGCTGTGGAATCCTGAGAAGCCCCCAGCCCATCATGAAATCAGAGCCCTCTCCCAAGATGTTGAGCCATCAGCTGGAAGAGCTGGGCAGCTGCAGAGGCCCCCAGTTCCCGAGGCCTCCCACCCTACCATCTGCTGAGCCCACCATGAGGCCTTGGCCCTGGGGAGGAGGGTTGGGAACATCCCCTGGAGCCTGGCTGGAGGTGCTCCTGGAGGCCTCCTGGGCCAGGGTGCTGGGCGAGCAAGGCTGACTTTGAGGCCAAGACAGAGGGCGGCCAGAACAGAGTGGGTGCTGGGCTTCGTGGTCGTCTCCTGGAAGTGGCGTCGGGCCAGAGGACACACGATGGGAAGATGCTGCCATCTGCGCTCGGTCAGCCCATTCGTGGGGACCAAGGGCAGCTGGAGCCCAGGCAGCTGAAGGGCAGGAAGGCTCTCAGGGAGGGGAGAGTCAGCTGCACAGAATCAGAGCTGGAGGGCATGGCTCCAGGACCCAGAGGGCGGCCACAGGGAGGATGAGATGCCCTCTGCTGATGGGGATGAAAGGCGTCTGACTTGGGCTCTGGGGGTCAGCCCCCAGCTCCTGTGGGACCCTCAGCAGAGACATCCTAAAGGCTCCCAACAAGCTGGCGACACAGGAAGGTGCCTTCACTGAACGTTGAGATCACCTGGCCAGGGTGGCCATCCCCGGGTTTGGTAGCAAGAGGCCCCGGGGGCACCTGCCCACCTACCTTGCGGGGCGTGCCTCTCACTGGCCAGCAGCTGTGCCAGTGCCCAGAATGCGTCCTCTTCCGGAAGGTACAGCAGGAACAAGGCGGCCACCTGGCTCAGGTCTCTGCAGTAGCCCACCTCCTGCAAGAGCCAGAGTCACCGTGGAAGGACATCACCGTGGAAGGCTATCACCTGGGTGCTGAGGTCACCTAGGAGGACTTATGTCATTGGAGAGGACAGAGGTGACTAGGGAGGCCTCCTCTGAAGAAGAGGCTTCCTCAGGATGCAAATTCATTTTATTTCATGACAAAAGCCATGTCCATCAGGCACTTCAGCAACTGATCAAAATGTCTCCTGAGAGCACCGTCCTGCGTGTGACACTGCCAAGCTCCTGGGCTTTGGGGCAGCCCCAGGAGGAAGGTGTCATTTCTTGCTCTGAGAAGTGGTGGTCAGGCCCAGGTGACACCAGGAGTCAGGGCCCTGACTCCTTTGTGACTCAGTTTGACCCCTTGAGACCACCCCCCTTGCTTGGAGGTTTATGCCAGCAGTAAGCTAGAGTCATGCCTTCTGTATCCTGGTGGGTCACAAATACTGACTTGGAAAGAAGCAATGACACCCCCAATAGACACCCACGCCAGTGAATATGGGACTATGACCCGGGAATATGGCCGTGAATATGGGAATATGGTCACTGCCCGGAATACTCACCGGATTATACTGTGCATAGGCCAGCAGGATGTGGAATAGTTCCCGCTGCCTAGGAAACAGAGAAAGGGGGCTTTTATTTCTTTTGTGGAGATACTATTCGTTTCACTTTGTCTACAAATCCTAACAACAAATCCCATTTCAGGTTCAGATGATTCACCAGACAAGCAGTGAGCTCTTCAGGGCCTTTGACGATTTAAGAAATGTTTCAGTAAAATCCACATCTATGAAATGCAGATATCCCAGTTGGACAGTGAGTTGACTAATCATTTTTGCTTTGATTGACTTTTTTTTTTCAGTTTGCATGCACGCCAGTTCAGTCTTTGGGTGTACAGTTCTGTCATGGTTCTAACCCAATGTGCAGAGTCTCCTAGCCACCGCTCCAGCCCCTCCTGGAGTGACTCATTCATCCTCCAAGTTTCCAGGTGGCCCCTGTGCAGCCCGCCTTCCCCATTCTGTCAGCTCCTGGTCACCCAGACCGGTTCTCAGTGCCTCTGGTTTGACCTTTTCCAGAATGGCCTATGAATGGGAATCCTACAGTGGTAGCTTTTCGGGTCTGGCTTCTTTCTTTTAGCAAAATGCATCTAGGATCCACCCACATTCATGTGGGCACCACTGGCTCGTTCCCTTTTCTCACTGAGTCTTCTATTTCAAGGGAGAACCAACCTTCCTCTCCCCATTCCCATGCTGACAGTCATCCCCAAAGGCTCTGTGTGTGAGTGATAATGAATGAAGCAGTGAATGTGGCATGCAGGTTTCATGTAGATGTCAGTTTCCAAGTCATTGGGTTCAATATCTGTGACACTTTGGGGACGTGTGGTTCAAGTACATTGAGCTTTGTGAGCCACTGCCCAACTGGCTGCCAAAGTGGCTGTGCCATGTCACGTTCCCAGCAGACCTGGATGAGAGTTTCCAGGACCCTGAGTGCCCCCAGCATTTGGTGCTGTCAGTGCTGCCTGGGGAGGCTCATGGACCCTCCATCCTGCCGCCCTCCCGTGGGTGCTACCATGGGTTCCCATGGGTCAGGGAGAGCACTTTTCCCCATTGTGAATGATTTTCTTTGCTGCCTTCTGTCTCCTCAGGATCCTCTTGGGTTCTGGCCCCACATGTTCCAGCCTGGCCCAGGGCTTGGAACCTGGGAGCTGCTCAGTCCTTGGTGCCGCCTGCTCCCTGGGCTAGGAGAGCCCTTGGCAGCTCTGTCATCCCTCCTGGGTGACCCTGGCTTCTGCTCCAGGGAAGCCCCCATCCCTCTGGGTCACCCCGTCTCCGCTGGGGCCCTGTGGCTCCCGCGGGCTTACTTGGTGCCATATCGCTCCCGGAAAAGAATGTGTCTTCTGAGTGTCTTCCTCACGTCCAGGTCGATCTGGTGCACCTGTTGACAGGAACTCTTCCCCTTCTCCTTCATGAGCTGTAGGGCAGGGCCAAGAGGAGGAAGTGGCCTCAGAACAGACTGAAGACTCCCTGTCCCAAAAGGCAGTCATCCCACAGGCAGCACTTCCGGAAGGAGGGAAAGAAGGAAGGTTTCCTTCTGCAGAAAGCTGCTTTTTGGCTTGTTTCTGAAGCCGGGGAGGATCCCCAAAGCCGAGCTCATCTGTGGTGCCTATGTCACCATCTATGACCAGGATGTGCATCTGGCCAACACACCCACCCCCTCAAGCTGGGCTTCATGTTCGTTCCCTGCAGCTGGAGACCTGGGCCCCTGACATGGCCTGGCCTGTTTGTCGTGCTCTGGCTTAGCGTACCTGGTATTTGCTGGGGTTTTTCCCCTTGATATCATCAATGTTGAGGAGGACTGACCACACCTGGCCCCGGATATTCATCGGAATGCCCTTGTAAACATGGCGAGCCAGCTATGGGCAGAAAACGACCTGGTGACTCGGGTCAGGGGCGACCCCCGCGAGGAGCAGAACCTGAGAATTCTGTAAATCATTAGTTTTGGCTCCATGATTTCTCAGTAGAGGTGAGGTCAAGCTGGGGCAGGGTCTCCCTTCCCAGGATTGAAAGAGGAAATGGGCACTCAGAGTCCTGAACTCTGATCTGGACCTGTTCCTTCCTTCGGGTCACCAGGAGGCTGCCCTAGCCCTGAGCTGCGGGTGGCCCCAGCCCTAGCTTCAGATTCCCTTCTAGCAAGGTGACGCTCGCACCAACGGGCAGCAAAGCTGGCTTCCTGGCCTGCCATCCTCTGGGTGAGGCCAGTGCACCACCCGCCCTCTGAGAGGCTGACGGTTCCAGGCCACAGCCACGGGTGCCTGTCCCCTGCCCCTGCAGAGAGTGGTTCTGGGGCCTCTCCCTCCACACTTTACTTTTTTGCTGTTCTTGTATTTCTCCCATTCTCCCAACATTTCCATCCACTTGATCTTGAATCTCAGCTCCTGCCGCATTTGCTGTCAAAGGAGGAATGCTGGAGTTAGCGGAGCTGCCAGGCTTCTCAGAGCGGCCCGTGAATGCTGCATCTTGGGATCTGGAGCCCTGGTGGGACCCAGCTGGCAGGAGCCAGGGAAGGGCAGACCCTAAGGGCTGAGAGCCTTTGAGCAAATGAGCGCCAGTGGGCTGGCCTTGGGTGCCCAGGATGTGCCATCCTCAGGGCATAGACACACCAGTCATAGGTCAGGTCCCAGCCTCTAGGTGGGGTTCTGACACAAGTGGGCAGCCACCCCCAAGCCATGAGTCTGGTTCTCGCTTTGGAATTTCATCAAACTGCCAGAGATACAGTGACTTGGGGTCAGGTCCAGCAGGGAAGCTGCCCTTCCCAGTGACAGCATGTTGCTCCCACCCGCCACCACCCAGGCCTGCTGCCTCCTCTGCCTCACCCACCACCTGCCCAGTCCCCGTGTCCCTGAGTCAGGGCCCCGTGCATCAGGATCTTACCTTGGACTCCCGGGAACTGACAGGGGGCAGCTCTGTCTCACTGTAAGGCAACCAAGCAGAGCTGAGGACCTGCACAGGGCTGGGAGCCGTCCGGTCTGGGAGCCGACCCCCAGAAAGAACTGGCTCTGTCCCATCCAGCTCAGGGCTCAGCCCGGGAAATGGCACAGGGAAGGGAGGACGAGGGCCCCTGGTGTGGGGGGGCGGTCAGGCTGCACAATGGGGTGCCCCTCCTGGCCTGGAGGCGGTGCTTTCTGCTGCAGCTGAGAAAGGTCGGCCCTGAGATGGGATGGGGGCTGCCCAGGTGGGTGACCAGGCCCTGACAGGAGTCCCTTCGAAGTGATCACGTGATTTGGAACCACCGGGGTCTCCTGAGCCTGGCCTGAGACCTGTCCAGTGCACCCAGGGTGTACCCGGGACCCATCACACCCTACACGCCCAAGGCCCTCTCAGGGTCTGACCTCCCAGCGTCCACCTGCCTCTCCCTGCACCTGAGCCCCACACCCTGCATTTTAGAAGTGGCTCGGCTCATAAGCTCCATCCACCCTACCTCCCCTGGGATCCTCTGTCTCTCCATGCTGTGATCCCTGAGGGATGGGCGCCAGGCTGGGCTCCTCTCACCTGGCCCCAGATCCCTTCCCAGCACCAGACCCAGGTTCTTTAGGTGCAAGCTCTGCTGCCGTTTTGGCCTCACCGTGAGATGCCCAGAACAGGGTCCTGCCCGTCTTCTCCCTCATTCCCCTAGGGCCACAGCCCCCACTGTCCCTGTGCCTTTCCCCCTTCCCCATGGGGACAGGGAGGGCTATGGCTCTAGGGAAATGGAGGAGAACAGGAGCAGGTGGGCCCTCAGAGACCTGCTGGACAACAGCCCCAAGGCTGGGCCAGGCGTCCCCTCACCCTGTGGCCACAAACTTTGGATCTCACTGGGGTTGTCTGTAAGTGGACAGGACTAGACCCTCAGGCTGCCCCGCTCCTCTTGTGCTAACTTGGAGATGGAACTGCTGAGAGCCCAGGGGCCTGATCTAGCCCCTTCTCCATTCCCACCCACTCCCTGGATGGGCCCTGACCTCTGGCCTAACAACCTCAGGCTGGACCTGCAGGAGAGCCAGGGAGGAGGTCTGATCCTGGATAGGAGGTTGGCCCGAACTGGGGAGACATGGCCTCAGGGCCTCAGGAGGTTTTTTCTAAAAGCAAACCCACCCCTGAGCTGAGATAGGTGCTTTAGGGGCTGAGGGGAGCACGGAGGACTCACTGCACAATTCCAAAGTGATCCGTGCGGTTGTGGATTTCCACAGGCTCAGGCCCCATGTCCACTGGCAGCCCAGCTCGGTGTCCCTGCAACCCAGAGCGAGCCTTGCTGAGGGGTCCAAGGTAAAGTGTACAAGAGGCCTGGGGGCATTGGCCACCCCTCTCCACCTTGTGCTCCTAGGAAACCCAAAACCCTTTGACCAGGGCGCACTGGAAGAGGCCCCCCTCCAAGGAGCAGACCTACCTGTACCTTCTCATACTTGAGAATGATGTCCTCTCGCTCCTGTAAAGTATCCTCTTCCTCTATCATCTCCATCTTGTGAGACAAAATCATCTAAAGGTTACACTGCACCTGAGAACTTCAGAGAACACCTGAACCGCTCCCGCTGGGCTCCCAGATGCTGGCTGACTGCGTAACCCCCATTCCACCACTGCCACAAGGTGAAACCGGGCCAGACCCAGTGGCCCACACCCGCATGGGTCTCTGGAGTCTCAAGCCCCAAGCAGGGGTGGGTGTCTTCTCAAGGACGTGAAAACAGTGAGACCTGGATGGAGAATCTATTGTCCCCAAATGCCGTCAAATGGGCACACACCTGCCCTGGCAGGTTGAATGGTGTCCCCTTGCCGAAACTGAAGGGCCCATGATGGGCTACTCCAGACATGTGGAGGCAGACTGGGGTCAGGGACCAGAGGTCTCTGTACTGTCGGCCTCCTGAGATTCTCAGGGACCACAGAGATGCCCAGTTTCTCACAGGGAACAGGATCTCTCCTGACTGCTCCGTCCTACTCCATTCATCACTTGGGCTACCGTGGCCCTTCAGTCGGAGCCGCGAAGCCACTTTAGGAATAACGGCAGTTGAGCAGGAGGGTGTTTGGTTGGGGTATGAAAATGATCTACGGTCTCCAAAGCAGCCTCTGTGCTCGGGGAAACCATGTCTGTGGGGAAGGGATGGTGGACTCCACCATTCTGAGCTCTCCACATAGGAGGGGGCTTCATCTCCCTGGGTCACCGAGGAAGAATAGTGGGTCCTTGGTCCTGGAGAACACCTAGATGGACCATCCCTCCTGGGAACACTCGGGGCAAGAGGGTGAGGACTCAATAGGACCAGAGAGAGAAAGAAATACTTGAGGAGAACCTCAGTGCCTGGACCCTTTGAAGATGAGGAGAGATAGTCTCCCTCCAGCCAGCCCTTCAGGGATTCTTCATTTTTCACAACTGCCCAAAGGCTAAAGGCTCCCCATTCACTCCTGGACAAGAGACTGTGTGTGTCCAGTGGGTCCCACAGCGACCATCAGGACCCAGCTTAGGCCACAGAGGTGTTTCGATGATTCATCCCAGTCAATTTGTGGATCCATCCCAGTGGGTCTGCCAGAGCCAGTTTCTGCCCCATCAGGATTCCCCCATTGGGAAAACCCTGGACAGATTTGGGATGTAGAGCAGGGAGGCCACAGCCTTGAGGCCTGAAGTCCCTCTCGGCACAAGGCAGGGCTGAGAGAAAAACCGAGGGTCACGTCTGGATTCCCAGACTGATTACTGCCTCTCTGACCCTAGAAGTCTCACCTGTCGAATGGATACATTCGGGACAGCACTCACCCTACGGAGCCACCATGGGGACGAAAGAGACAATCGTCCACACGGGCAGTGTAGAAGAGGCACCCACTGAGTGGTCAGGGATCACCCTCCTTGGCAGCTGCCCAGAGGCCAGCACAGCCCACACCGTAGCTACTGTCCCCAAGTCAGCATGGAGAGAAGAGAGCAGGTCACACTCACCTGATTCTGATGAATCAGCTGGTCTGGGTTATGCCTCTCAGGTAGAAAACCTTTGAGTACACAGAAGTGCTCACAGATGCCACTGTGTGTGTGTAGCCGCTGTAGAACACAGAGGCAGGCCGGGGAGCAGACGGGTGCTAGGCAACGGTGGTATACTGAGGTCATGGCACGCATCACAATGGGGCCTTGCCCAGGTCAGCAGGGCCCAGAGTCAGTGTCCTCCACTACCTGAGGTGTCAACACTCCTGTGTACAATGTGTCTGTGCACCTGTGTGCTCACGTGTATGTGGGTAAATGCGTCTGTGCACATGTATGTTGCTTCTCTGGCCAGGCCTGGCTGCCCCACTCATGTGTGCACCCAGTCCCTCATCACTGTCACCCCCGGGGCCCAGGGCCAACATCGGAGCATCCATGCGTGCTCCCTGACTTCAGTCCTCCCCGCCCAGGGTGGTCCTGGGCTACACATAGGGATGGAGGGAAGTCACTGCTGCTGCTGAATCTCAGAATCAAAATGCTAATACTATTACCTAATGGACTTTTTAGTATCTCTAATGGTCTTAAAAATACTATCTCTAATGGTATCTCTTTTTTTATTTCTGATATTTTAATTGGGTGTTTCTCTCCACGACCCTTGGTTATTCTAGCTAGAGGATCCTGTGGGGAACGTGCCCGGCACACAGTAGGGGCTCACTCTTCTAGATGTGTTCTCTGAAGTCCGGCTCACTGTCCTTCCACCCAGGGCCTACGGGATGCCAAATTCCAGGGGCCAGGAAGAGCTTGGGACAAAAAGAACATTCGAGGGGAGGGCTTTGACCTGGGCTGAGTCTGCTTGTGCCATCCAAAACGGGAGGCTCAGTAACTGAGACAGGGCGTCCAGATGCCCCAGTGCCAGGCCCTCCTGATGGACGCCTGCTCCCCTGTACTCATTAGCAGCCTCACCCATCCTACTCTCACAGCACGGTTGGCCCTCATATCTGGGAGCTCTGCATCTGCGGATTCAGTCAACAGCGGACGGAAAACATTCAGAAAAGAAATCGGATGCTTATGCCTCAATGAGCATGTGCAGAATGTGTTTTGTCATCATTCCCTACGCGGTACAGCATCACAACCGTTTATATATTATCTGCGTTGTATTAGGTGTCGTAACTAATCTAGACATGGTCCTGTATACGGGAGGGTGCGCACAGGTCATATGTAAACA
>PVKV010036921.1:0-15276 GCA_004027835.1 Alouatta palliata
TGTAATATTGTAATAGCATCACTGTTTGTAATACAGGCATAAACTGGAAGCAAGTTCAGCGCAGTCAACACCTCCAACACCCCCTGCATTGTGATGTCATTGTTTGCATAAGTGCTTCTGCCCCGAGGAAAACTTCACATGATCCATCAAACACTGACAGTTCCTCCCTCAAACCTTCACCCTTTCCTGTTCTTAATCACTGTTATTTCAATGACTAAGCCTTGTTCTTTCAATAGCTCACAAAAAAATTAGTGAAATACATTTTGCCTCTTGTCTTCTCTCTTTCAATCCTCTCTTCATTCATTCGCAGTGCTCCAAAAAATAAAAATAAATAAATAAATAAATAAATAAAAATAACCTCAGATAGGGAGCTTCTTATACACCCTTTGTGGTGAAAACAAACATGTTTGCTGAGTAGAAGTGTTTTCTCAAGGGAATATCTAGCTATTTGATCATCACATCACTAAACAGACTTTGGAAGTCCAGCCCAGCAGTGCACCTAATGTCAATGTACAGATGCAATGCATAAGCTCAAAATCATTTTCTGTACACTGAAAAAAGGAAAATAGCAGATGGGGCCAGCTGCTGAGGCTCATGCATACAATCCAAGCAGTTTGGGAGACCAAGGCGGGAGGTTCTCTTGAAGCCAGGAATTCAAGCCCAGACCTGGGCAACATGGCAAGACTTCGTCTCCATATGAAATAGTAACAAAAATATAATTAACCAGCTGCAGGGGCATATGCACATAGCCCCAGCTACTCAGGAGTGTGCAGTGGGAGGATCATCTGAGTCCAAATGTTGGAGGTTGTAATCAGTTATGATCATACCACTGCACTCCCAGCTGGGCAACCATACAAGACCCCCTTTCCAAAAATATTTTTAAAGAGTTAAAATAGCAAGTAATTATTACATATGCAGTTTAAGAATCAAGTGTATTTGAACATGTTCTGATGAAAAGTATTTAGTAATTACTTGAGTTAATTTCATACATATAATTTACACATTTGTCTATTGGAGTTCTTATCTATATAAATGAGATATAAGTACAATAAACACCTTAAGAGGATTTTTATAGTACTTGCCAATATTATCTTCCCAGCGAGTATCTTTGCTTTTTGTTCAAGTGTGATTATTTCTTTGCTCACTCTCTCAGTTTTGTCTTGCCCGGCCATTATGTTTTAGTGATGAAGTAGTTTAGTTTAAATGCTTATTCACTGCATTATACAGGCAAAGATTTTGAAATTCTCTGTGGCATTAACGTAATGAGCCGACAAATCATAGTAGGCTGTCATGTCCCTTAATATTTAATAAGAAACATAATGAAGGGAAGACAGAAAAAGCACTAGGAGAAAAAGAAAGAAAATCCTCTGAGTTTGGAATCATCATTTAATCAGAGGAAACGTCCCAGCTCATTTTGTGTTACCCAAACGCAACACTCAGTATTTGTTGACTTTTGATAGCACTATCATCAGAGAACTAATCACAGCGTTAACTGACATGGGGACTGAATGGCTGGGCAGGTTCATTCCACAGATACTGGCTATAGCAATGAGCTGTAAAGGAAAGGAAATAGAATTGGAATAAGGCCAAGAAGGCAATGCTTCTTATTGCACCATGGTCCCATGGAAGACCTGTAAGCCAGCCACAGGACTTAGCCTGAGTAAGCTTGCTAGATCAGAGGCTCTCAGATGGAGATGGAGCCCTATGCAAGGTGGATAATTGACTTGTCACCACTACATTGTGAATTAGATCCTGGGTGAAAGACAGAATTTCTAACCCTGCAACCCATGGGCTTTTTTTTTTTTTTTTTTTTGTAATTTGTTACCTTGTTTACTATTAGGTTGGTGCAAAAGTAATAGTGGTTTTTGCCATTACTTTTAATTGATAATATATCACTCTAAAATAAGCTTAATTGCCCTAGAAAAAAATTTTGAGAAATTTAAAGTAATAGCCACAGACTTTCAGTGTTTTAAGCTGAAATGACTCTACTCTCCTGGACAACCCTACAGAAATGTAAAAGTTTTACATTTCTAGCTTTTGATTTAAAGTAAGATGTTGGACTCTTCCTTTCACTTGAATACTTAGAGGTCATTAATCAGCATAATTTCAATATTATTGTGTCTCAGAGAATAGGGAGGTCCAAGGAGAGGAAGAGATGGGAGAACAGATGGTGAGTCAGGCAGTCAGAACACACACAACATTCATGTATTAAGTACACTGTCTTATGTGGGTGTGAGGTCATGACCCCAAAAATTACCAAATTGCAAATTTCTGTAATTGCAAAAATTAGCAAAATGTGACAGAGACATAAAGTGAGCTCATGCTATTGGGAAATGACGCCAATACAGTTGCTCAACACAGGTGGACACAAACCTTCAATCGGTAAACAAATGCAGTATCTCAGAAGCACAAAAAAATGCCTGTAATGAAAATATTTGATATCAGATCTGTTACCCTCTGTGTTAAGTAAATTTGGTGTTTATAAAATTATTTTAATGTCTTCCAACCTTTCCTTCCCAAATTGCAAAATCTCTGGAATAATATTCTAGGGTTCTAAAAATCTTTGTTTTGAAAAACATCCGTCTGTCTTGGTTTTCAATAGTCAATGTTCTAGCAAAGGACAAAACTTGCCCTTCACTGCTCCCCTCTCATACCAGCGTAAGATCACAGAACACCTGTGAGACCCATCTGCAGATGGGAAGTCAAACTTTCAGCTTTTTCCTGCCTTCACAATCCACATTTTTTCCCATAACCAGACATCTGTGAATTTCACCTGGAATTCTAACTCCATGAGCTCCTAACGGTAAGACCAGACATTTTGAAATCTGTCTAGAGAGCACACCGAGTTGGATGGGAGGTGAGGACAAAGTCTGTTTGTGGGAAGGTGAGGAGCAGGTTGTTGGTGAGACAAGGAATGTGCACCTGCTCTCGCTCAGCCAGGCTAATGAGGCTTGTGGCGGAGCCACACAAGTCCACTCTGTTGGTCACACTTGTGGACCTTGAAGTGACTTCCAGCACTCACACACACCGCTAAAAGTGGAGCCTTCGACTTTGAGAGACCTAATCTGACTGGGGAAATGGATGCTTACTGCATAGAGATTTTCCTTTTTTAAGCAGCTTGATGATCTCAGTAGAGCTAGTGTTAGAGATTGAGCGCTCTGGAATCACGCTGCTTGTGTGAACTCTCGTTGCACGTCCTGCCACTTGCAGTCTAGTGAGCTTGTCTGCAAAACAGGCATCAAACAGAGCTTGTTAAGGTGAGCACCTGGTTCAAGTCCCACTGGTCTGGAGGACAGTCTTGCTTGCTCTGTGGAAGCCCTGCTGATTGACGTCTCTGAGTAGAGAGTGGCAGGAGGTGTTTCGGTGCACGGTGGAGCCTGTAGCCACTACAATAGAGAAAATATGTGCCCTGTATGTCAGAAGGCTTTAAACAAGTCTCTTATTATTGGTAAAGTAACCATGACATAAAAAGATTAATTCATTTTAGATTAGCTAAATAGCTAGGGAGAGTCAAATTAGGACACTGGCTTTCTAATCAATATCCCTTCAATGACAGTGTAACAACTTACTATTTATTAATTACAGCAAGCATCTTTTGTCTCTGATTGGATCAGAATTTCCCTAAGTACACGGGGTATTGAGCTGCGCCTTCAAACCATGCTATATTAATGATACACTTTCCTGGGGTGCTCAATGTACTGGATGGTAAATTATTATACTTAAGAAATATGGTAGATGGTATTATATGGTACAATCAAACAATTTCTAAAATATTTAAGATAAATTAAAAAGGTTGAAATTATTTCTCTCTTGGGGTTACCAGCATGTATTTTTAAATTACTATCTGCCTTTATTTACTGAAGTTTGGGTAAGGAAAAGAAAATATGTTGAAAATTACTGTTCTCCCTCCTACATAATTATCCTGGCTTCAGATATATACTGCATCAAAGCCAGGTGTCAGATTCATGAACAGCCTGACCTTAACTGAGAACCTGACTTTCTTAGTTATGATATATATTTAGAAACCTCAAGTGCATAAATATATATGATATATATTTAGATAGATATATATTTAGATATTTGAGGTTAAGTCAAGGGTTTCTTCAATCCTGGGTTTAAATACCATCTTGGAGGAAAACACTTTCCTATTCAGAGCATGATTCCACCCCTCTCTCTCTCTTGCAGACAAAGATGAACAAAATATTCTTATTGTCTTTGTGTACGTTTGACATGCATTCTGCTCTTTCTTTTAAAGACTCATTTTTACTTGGTGATTCCCCTGCTCTTTTTCTCCGTAACCTGTGTGAGCTATGATGGTACGTCCTAGTTCTTCCAACTCCATTTGCACCAACGCTTTAGGTCTCTCAAGGTTTTTCCTCCTGTTTTACTCAGTTTTGAGTTCTATGCTTTTGGTTATTCATTGGAGCTTCCTTCCCTTCATTCTCTCCCTTTCTGTCACACGTACACAAACACATACATACACACATGCATACACACACACACACACACACACAAAACTTCTTATAACCTTCAGCTAAACATTTTCCACATTTCACTTTTCACTGTCCAGAGGAAAAGTGAATATGTTTACCAGATACTACTCTGATTTAGCATGAACGCATTGTTCTTTACAGATTCTTGAAGTTTTATAGCATCGAGATTTGGGCCACAGTGGGCCAAGATTCAAGGATTGCTTTTGAAACCTGTAAATCCCCTTTTGAGGAATTAGCACAGAATCCTCCACCCTCCTTGCTCCTGGTGCAGCTCCTGCCTGCAAATATTTTACTTTTGATATCACCAGTAATGTTTAGTAAGGTACGCCTTCATGGAATCCCTGCAAACCACCTGTAGCCAGCAGTTTTAGATTCATAGAATTTTAATTTCTCTCATCCATTCCTGAACATAATCTTAAACAAATTCGTTAAATTTTGACTCTAAAATATAGTTGACATATGAAATCTTTTTTATTATACTTTAAGTTCTGGGGTATTTGTGCAGATCTTTCGACTGTTACATAGGTATACACATGCCATGGTGGTTTGCTGCACCCATACCCCCCCGTCATCTACAATAGGTATTTTTCCAAGTGTTATCTCTCCCCGATCTCCCCATCCCCTGCTATCCCTCCCATAACCCCTCCAACCCCCAACAGGCTCTGCTGTGTGATGTTCCTCTCCCTGTGTCCTTGTGTTCTCACTGTTCAATACCCACTTATGAGTGAGAACATGTCATGCTCGGTTTTTTGTTCTTGTGTCAGTTTACTGAGAATGATGGTTTCCAGATTCATCCATGTCCCTGCAAAAGACATGAACTCATCCTTTTTTATGGCTGCATAGTATTCCATGGTGTATATGTGCCACATTTTCCCTGTCCAGTCTATCATCGATGGGCATTTGGGTTGGTCCCTAGTCTTTGCTATTGTAAACAGTGCTGCAGTGAACATGTGAATGCATGTGTCTTTATAACAGAATGATGTATAATCCTTTGAGTAATATAGCCCAGTAATGGGATTACTGGCCAAATGGTATTTCTAGTTCTAGATCCTTGAGGAATCACCACACTGTCTTCACAATGGTTGAACTAATTTACACTCCCACCAACAGTGTAAAAGCATCCCTATTTCTCCACGTCCTCTCCAGCATCTGTTGTCTCCAGATTTTTTGATGATTGCCATTCTAACTGGTGTGAGATGGTATCTCAATGTGGTTTTGATTTGCATTTCTCTAATGACCAATGCTGCATAAAGAAAGCTGAAACTGGACCCCTTCCTTACACGAATTCTTCTTTCAGACTAATCTTGCACGGGAAGCATCACATCCTTTTATTACTGACTGCCATTCTGCTAATATAGAAACGTAGAAGTCAGTAGAGATATATGTACACATGACAAAATTGGACTCAGTTCAAATGAGCTACTTTTTCTTTGTTGCTGATTTACTCTGCCCAAAGCAAAATCATTTTTGCTCTGCTATCACTGCATTGAGATAGAAAAGATTCATTTCAGTCATTTTTAAATGTCTGGTGTGTATTCTCTTCATTTCACAGTTTTTCCATCTCACAGACTGCTTAACAGATTGTATTGTGAGCCACATGTTGAGTACAATATTTATTACATTGGAACACTGTAAAACCTTGCTGGCTTTTAGCAAGAAAGAGTACGTATAATTCACCTAAACAGTAGAATAAAAATGACATTTATTTTTAAATAAAGTCCATTTTATGCAAAAGCAAACACCATCAAAATGATACATTTCTTAAATTTCTCAAATTAGAATATAAAAAGCAATATTTTCTTTTTTCTTTTTTTTTTTTTTTGAGACGGAGTTTCGCTCTTGTTACCCAGGCTGGAGTGCAATGGTGTGATCTTGGCTCACCGCAACCTTCGCCTCCTGGGTTCAAGCAATTCTCCGGCCTCAGCCCCCCGAGTAGCTGGGACTACAGGCACGTGCCACCATGCCCAGCTAATTTTTTTTTTTTTTTTTTGTATTTTTAGTAGAGATGGGGTTTCACCATGTTGACCAGGATGGTCTCGATCTCTTGACCACGTGATCCACCCGCCTCGGCCTCCCAAAGTGCTGGGATTACAGGCGTGAGCCACCGCGCCCGGCCGAAAGCAGTATTTTCATTTGCAATTTTTATTGTTGTTATTCAGTTACAAATCCTTCGAATGTTAATCCGTGATGCAAGTAGAAAGCCTCTTAACTTTAAACAACCACTGGGATAATATCATTCCCATCTACAAATCTATAGTAAATATTGCCTAATCCTCCTCTGATATTGACGAAAGTCTGAATTTTGATGTTTACATGTTTTAAATACAAAATAGGATGTGCTCTGATTCATTTAAGAATGACACCTGCTGGTGTACACATGGTCTCCAGGCTGATTTCTGAGAAAATAGGTATCAAAGAACAGAGCAAATACGAGGTTCTCCCTGAACCTGAGAGCAGGCAGTTCTCAGCGGCTGTGCTGAAAGGAGACATCCGGCAGCTGATGGGATTATAAAATTTCTGAGTTTACAAAAAATAAAGTTATTGATCCCAATGTTATTTCCACCAGCATTATCTGGGTGTTTTCTGTCATGCTGCTGTGGCTTTTATTGGTAATTTCCTATTGAGTAAAGGGTTTTGCAGATTCAGGGAATGTTACATTCTCAGGGGTTACCCTGACAACCCAAATGTGCATTTGTGTAAAAACGGGAGGAATTCAAGAAAGAAGATCCCATCAGCAAAAACAATTAAATGCTCTGCATCTTTCAGTTCTTCAGAAGGTGCAGACACTTGATTCTTTTTCATCTAGTTTATATAGATCCTTGTACCATTTACTGACTCCATTAGCTAACGTTCTAGGAATTAGCCTATTTCTCTTGGCCAGAGATGCTTAGACCCAAACCTGAAGCATGATAAGAAAACAAAAGAGCAAATATTAGCTTTCAATTGATTTGACATCATTTCTTTGGTCATGTTTCATTCAGCAATACGGAATCAAGAACATAAGCCCACATGACAGCTGTCTTTCCATTTGAAACGGCCCTTTTCACAGGGAGGAGGAGTCCTGGGGGATGAATAAAAATGCTCAAGATTGATTCCAGTTAATTGTGTCATTGATTTACTTTGTCACTGTGCATTTAGCAAATATGGACAAAACTTTCCAGAGGAAATAAATGTTGCCAAAAGGCAGGAGATCCGCAGATCCAGGAGTGTTAATTCTGGTCTCCATTTCTCATTTTAGAATGAACATGGGAGAGGGTGTGGGGAAATCTATTGAGTTAAAAGTGGAAAGACGTGGAGGAAATTAGTTCTAAAAATCTGAATAATTAACTGTTCATTGTCTATGTCTCGTAAGTAGTTAAATCACCCCAAGTCAACAAATTCTATTTTATCTGCAATGTATGTTTATTTAAATATATTTTTCTTCATTCAGAAGACAAAAGTAAAGTGTCTATTACATTTCAGTTACAAGTGCACAGAATATACAGAGGCTAAAGATATCATTGTATTAGTCTCATATTTAAAGCAAAAAGGGTTCTGACTATGAAATTAGAAGCACATAGCTTATTTTGCTTAAGGCCACCACGGGGAAGCAAAGTATCTGTACTTTAATTAGACCACGGAAATCCGTGAGGCTGCCTTGGCTTGCTTTCTGCTGTTGATTTTGCATCAGTGAAATCCATAGACTCTGAAGGAGAGCTCAATCATAATTAAAAGTGTGATTGAACTAAACAAAATTACCAGTGTTTACCCCATTATATAATACTATTGGCGCCAGAAGCAGAGTTCAAACTAGTTTTCTTTTTCTGCGTTCTTGTTAGACGTGGTTTAAAAATGTCTAATTAAATTGAGTAATGGCATGTACAAAAATCAGATATGGAAAATTTGCTGACTTACAGATCAAGATATCAGGACATTACTACTCACTTACCATTGAATCCAGGAAGATTTCTAGTTCAACACTGCAATATTGGTGCTCTTGGCTGATATTTTCATTAGAGATTATACTCTGGAAGCCTTATGTTTGCACTGTAATCACCTTATTAAAACCAAAATTATTTAACATTTAATAGTAAAATAAGGTCAGTACTACAAAAGATTCTTGTTTGTAAATATAATTACTAGGCTAATAATTTCTTCAGAAAGGAAATATCTGAGTAAATAAGGATAATATCAAAAAAAGATTTTCTTTCTTTTTATCAAACTAAATACAATTTTAATGATGTCCTTAATATATCGGTTTTCATGTATTCTAAATAGGGAAAGATTTTAGTAAGGATGAAATAATCATGACTTCGTTAAATAACTTAAGGTATACCCATATGAATTCTGCTCTGCTTTTCTCTAATATTCCCAAAAGTTACTTAATTAGCATGCTTTATATTCTTCTCAGGAGAAGCATGAGGTACCAAACAGTGCAGTTTTATGTCTCATTCATTCAGAATATAACAGGGCTTAATAACAACCAGAAAGTTTGCTCAAAACAGTGCATGTGTCTAAAAATGAAGAAAGTGAATCTTCTTTCTGTCTTCTGAATTCTTTGGTGACTCACTCAGATGCCAAAATTGATGGGCAGACCACCTGAACTGCGTTGGATGCTCCTGTTTCTGCCTGGAATTACTTCCTCTACTTACCTGGCTGGAACGCTGGACTGTGCAATACCCTCCACTACCACCATCATGTGTGACGCGTGGATACCTGCTAACATTTTAGGTTAACTCTTCAACCCCAAAATTATCATCACTATAAAGACTTCTTTTTTTAACAATGGCAGTCTTCATAACTTTCTCTTAGGCTTTGCCATTTTTTTTACTTTTGTCATTTTCCTGTAAAAATAAACTTTAGTTATTACTGCTTTTATATTTACTTTTCCATTTATGTCTTTCACTACACTATCAGCCCCTTATGTATTATTTTTTGTACCTTGACACCTGGTGCTTTCTCACAAATAGCAGGTGTTTAAGATGTATTTACTGACTGACTGCAGGAAGATGCACAAAACGAAGGCTACTAAATTATAGTCCATCTATTAAATACTAAGTTAAAGGTCAGCATGAGTAATTAACAAAATTTTTGGCAGACAAGTAGTTGAGGGGTACTGAGGTGATATTATTACATCATACAATTACATAATTTGACATGACTCTCCCTGTAGCCTCAAAATAAGTGAAAGTTTAAAAAGAGTCACAATAAAATAATCAATTTTGCTGTCAATTTATTAGTCAATTTCACTCAAATAAAAATCTTTGATGTTTTTAAAAAATTCTATGAAAATCACTGCTTTCTCAAGGGCTACTTCATTTTTAATTGCTCAGTCATTAAAGTTTGTATCCCAGTAAGACCAAATCTGAGTGAATTCTCATTCCAGAAAATTAGAACTAATATAAGAGAATATCAACATATTAAAGTTTAAAATAGGTTACTCTAAAAGCTCATTTCCCATATATTAGTATGACTTTATACAAACATGTACATTCTATCTCTCATTTTCTTAATCTAGAAAACATTAAAAATAATGTCTATTTTATTTTTATGATGATTTACTTGAAGTTAGCTGTATGTGAAAATTTATGCCTTCTTAACATTCTTCCTGGTTCCGTTAATGTGAAATTTAGTATGTTTATCTTACACTGGCCTTTCCATCTTACAAGTTTTATGTGTGGCCTAAATCTTTGTATTCCCAAGGTTCAGCCTCTGCGTTTACTGTCATCAATCTCTATACCGGTTGTGCAATCTACACTGAAGCCTAGATTTCTCTCCCAATATACAGTCTCCAAGATAAGATTTCCAGGACGGGACACACACCTGTCCCGCTTACAGTCTGTCCCTATTTAATTATTTGGGATTATCAGCACTACTATCCATGCAGCTGATGAGAGAAATCTTTCATAACTTCCTCCACTTCTTCTTCTTGATATCTACATACAATCTGTCTCCAAACCAAACCAATTATGCTCCTGGACTTTGCTCAAATTGAGTCCATTCACTTTTGCCCCAAGTATGACTGCATCCTGTCTCTCCTGGCATATTTCAGTCATACCCTCACTGCTATCGCTGCCGCCACATCTTACCCCACAAAGTCAATCTCTGAACCACCTCAGGGAGTGTTGTTTGAAATCCCTGATCTGACGAGGACTCTTCATCTTCTTGAGATAAGGATCTCCAGAACAGATGTCTTGTATGTCCTCAAATGACTAATTCGCTTGAGTCATTATTTCCTGTCTGGTGCTGTTTTCCTTGGGATATATTTTCTCCTTTGTTGACTTCCATTTCTCTCCACAACATGCAGCTCAGTTGTCTTTTTACTCAACAAACCCTCATCAACTCCTCTCACACAATCCTGTGTACCTGCCTCTGCAATATTAATGTATTATAATCTCTCCACTCACCTCAGCACCCTTGAGGGTGGAAAAAGTGGGGTTCTCTTTCTTATCATCAGCACTGAATATATTTTTTTGCATAGGGCAGGTACTTAATAAATATATTGTATATGGGTAAAACTCCATACATACACAAGCATTAATTTAAATAGAATTCAATAAACGGTGATTATTATGTAGCTGACATTCTTCAAGTTACAGGTGAAACAGCAATGAACAAAACCTACAATAATCTCTGCCTTTTTGAAACTTACATGAAACCCAAGTTCAAAGTAGTATATACAATGTTTACCATATATGTGATTACTCTAATTGTAAGTTATGAAACCAAGATTTTTTGAAACAGCACTTGAGTATTGAGGATTCCATTGAGAATTCATTACCTATTTAGTTAAGTAGCATACCTGTGATCACTTTCTATGAGTATTAAAAACGAACGTGTGTGTTACTTATTCCTGAATTGAGGGATTTCTTTACCTAGGTTAGGACTTGTGCGACTGGTACTGGCTCAATAGTTCTTTGGATCAAAACAAGATTTATACTTGGAAATATTTAATCACTTGATGTAAGTCCCTATGGATTGTAAACATATAAAACTCAGATTTTGAATACTGTATGGATTTTCTAAGACTTTGCAAGCCGTTGTAATGTCATTGAGCATTATTAATAAGGGCCGAGCAGTCCTTCACGCATGACTATAATTTGCCTTATATGCAGTAAATTATACACTTGAATATGTTAGGCCAGAAATCAAAATGGATACGACTTCCTTAGTTCCCCAAAGAACCAATATTTCATCAGACATATTTCATCTTTCTTTCTACTTTTCACTGGTCTCACCATTTGTTTTTTCTTCCAAACATAGCTACTGAGCCTCTACTATACAGCTGTTATTGTGCTTATCCGTCTATCTGGTGAAGAAAACAAACTAACTCGAAACACAAGAGGAACATACTGAAAAAAAATTCCACAAGATACTGAGGTTATCATAGTAAATGAATAACTATACATTGAAATAAGACTTATGAGAGCATCAATGGAATTCTGACCAGTTTTGAGTGATTTAGGAATGTTTCAAGGGTGGCTTCATTAAGGAAATGACATAAACTAAGGTATGAAATGTTTATTAAATGATGATAATGGTTCCATTAGAAAAAAGGAGGAGGACATAATGTCCATAACAGGTAGAAGAAACAAGTAATGAAGGTAGCACATGAATAACCAAATGAAGAACGAAAGAAGACACACAGGCTGTCAAGTTAAGCTGGGCCTATATTGATAGCTAGACTGTAGAACTTAAAATATGCTGTGAATTGTTTTGAACTCTACATTTCATCAATTGGTAAACCACCAGAAAGTTCTAAGGAGAATGCTTACATGTATGTTGCTTAAAATTACTGACACAAGAACGGAAAATCAAACACTGCGTATTCTCACTCATAGGCAGGTGTTGAACAATGCAAACACATGGACACAGGGAGGGGAGCATCACACACTGGGACCTGTTGGGAGGAGAATAGGGGAGGGACAGCTGTGGGTAGGGAGGTTGGGGAGGGATAACATGGGGAGAAATGCCAGATATAGGTGATGGGGAGGAAGGCAGCAAATCACACTGCCATGTGTGTACCTATGCAACAATCTTGCATGTTCTTCACAATGTACCCCAAACCTAAAATGCAATAAAAAATATATATATAAAAAAATTTACTCTTGCTCTGAGCAAACTGAAAGGCCATAAGTGGATATGGAGAAAACTGTTGAGAGGGAATGGCAATATCTAGGGTAGAGTCGGGCAATTTAGACTAGGGTTTGAAAGGAAGTAAACAGGATTAAGGAATTACAGTAAAGAAAATTTAAAGAACTTGTTTAAATATGATGAGGGCAGATAAGGGAGGGACAGGTAGCGAGGGGGACCACCAGAAATGAGCTCCCCACAACGGATGGATGATGGGGCCTTCACTCAGGTAGTAATCACTCTGTGAGAGCCAGATTTGAGTGGAAAATCTGGCTTTCTCTTTAGACATTGATTTTCATAGTTTTTGAAGTACCTTTGTCAAAATGTTGAATAAACAATTAGAAATCTATATTAGTAGCACAGAAAATTTGTGTGGGAAGACACAAGTTTTGATGACATAGGCATAAAGACGGTTTGTGTGTGTGTGTTTGTGGGTGTATTTCAAGCTTCATGGAGAGATAATGCTCAAAATCTTGGCCTTAATGGCAACCAGAGGAACTAACAAACCAGTAACTTGAGGAAATGGCACAATGATTTTTTTAAAGTTCAATACATTAAATATATGAATGAACAATATTTTCGGCATGGCACTTCACTGCTCAAAAATGCCATGTATGCTGCAAGCCTCATAATATAAAGTTATAATTCTTTATATTGTCAGTGAAAACCCCCTACAGACTGGTGGCAACCAATTTTTAGCAATTTTAATCACAGCTAAATCCTTCTTCTCAGATCTTGACACATTCATACTATCTCCTTTCTTTTTTCCACGTCAAAACTCTGCTCTTAATGTCCTTTCATCACTCCTCTCCATGAAAGGCTGAATGCTAAGGGACCCGCTTAGGGCTACTTCTGTTCAGGGGATCTCTTCCTAACTTCCAACACACTCTCGTCACCCCTGGCCTACAGAGATCATGGTCACCTCCAAATTCTCAAAACTCTGATTGACTTTATAGCTTTTAAGTTATTTATAAGAACTTAATAAGAAGTTTTGAGTAGATATACACAAACATTTGTAAATATTTAATTTTTATGTAACACACACTCCCAGATCGACCAAAAGAAAATTAAGAAAAGCACAATGTGACCCAGCACGGCATCTCCATAATACTAACACTATCTATATCGACCGTGATTTCTGCAGGCCAGGGGTGGGTGCGACTGTGGGGAAAGTTAGGAAAAGAAACCCTGGACAGAGGTAGCCCGGAGCTGGTCCCTTAGCATTCAGCCTTTGCACTGATGGAGAGGACTGATGGAGAGGCATTAAGGGTGGAGTTTTGATGTGGAAAAAAGAAAGGAGATAATATGAATGTGTCCAGACTTGAGAAGAAGCATTTGGCTGTGATGAAAACTGTTAAAAATTGGTTGCCACCAGTCTGTAGGGGATTTTCACTGGCAGTATAAAGAATTATAACTTTATAATATGCAATATATAACACAGTTTATACGAGCAATGTACTATGAGTGTGGACAGTGATTTTTGAGGTGTTTTTAGAAAGCCTAGGTGTCACCACTATAGTAATTTTGGTGATCTTAGAAGTAATTGTCCTCTTTTATCTTCTGGGTCTGAGATGAAATGGCTAATGAAGGACAGCCTCAGGTGGTTCTGGGGGAATTCTTCTTGTGTTTATGTGGTTGCCATTTCCCTTAAAGGGCAGATCTTCAGAGACGGTCAAAGGGACTTCAGAGCCTGGTCTTATATACATCACGGAACTATTTGGTGCGCACCCTACAGACTTGTTTAGAGTAATAGAATTCTTTTAAATTCAACCCCACAGATCCTGGCAATTAACAAATCTTGTCATACACTGAGAATTTGCCATCAAGATTACCAAATATGATGTAAACTACTTTGACAGTCTTTGGATGAAATTTTAATAGATTTTTTTTTTTTTTTTTTTTGAGACGGAGTTTCGCTCTTGTTACCCAGGCTGGAGTGCAATGGCGCGATCTCGGCTCACCGCAACCTCCGCCTCCTGGGTTCAAGCAGTTCTCCTGCCTCAGCCTCCCGAGTAGCTGGGACTACAGGCACGTGCCATCATGCCCAGCTAATTTTTGTATTTTTAGTAGAGACGGGGTTTCACCATGTTGACCAGGATGGTCTCGATCTCTTGACCTCATGATCCACCCGCCTCGGCCTCCCAAAGTGCTGGGATTACAGGCGTGAGCCACCGCGCCTGGCCTTTAATAGATTTTGAATGTCATGAACTCCTAAAACAGCCTTTTATTATGATGAATCTGCATGAGACAATCTTTATCGTTTAACAAAATTTTAACTAAAACTAGGCAGAGTTGTGACTGACATGATCAACTGTGTAAGGTGCTGGCCCTCGTTTTCCCTAAAACCCTGCAAAGAAATGCTCTTTGCATTCATGCAGTAGACAAACTCTACAAGGTCAGCTTCTTGGTTTTCATATTCTCTACTGAGACTTCCAACAAAGTGACCATATTGGAACATTTTGTTATAAGACTTTAAGCTCTGTATAATGATGAATGTACTGTAGCTTAAATAATCCAATAATATCATGAAAAGCATTAGTCTTATATGGAGTGGGAGACAGGAAAAGATCCCATTGCGTTGTATAAATGTACTTTAAAGAAGACGTAGAATGAAACAAACATTTTCTCAAGACTCTTAATCTTGTTTTGTTGTTATTGTTTTTGTTAAGTC
>PVKV010036922.1:0-15275 GCA_004027835.1 Alouatta palliata
AGCAATTCTCCTGCCTCAACCTCCCGAGTAGCTGGGACTACAGGCACGTGCCACCACGCCCAGCTAATTTTTGTATTTTTAGTAGAGACGGGGTTTCACCATGTTGACCAGGATGGTCTCGATCTCTTGACCTCGTGATCCACCCGCCTCGGCCTCCCAAAGTGCTGGGATTACAGGCGTGAGCCACCGCGCCCGGCCCATAATATTTTTGAGTTCACAATGATAACAATACAGTAGTTTCATTGTAATCCATGGGAGCTATGTTCTGAGAGCCCTATTAAAGACTGAAACCATGGAGAGTACCAAACCCTATATCTGCAGAGTTTTTTCTACAAATACATGCATATGATAAAGTGTAATTTATAAGTTATGCACAGTAAGAGATTGACAACAAAACTCAGTGAAACAATTACAACACTATGTCAGCATCACCACGCTTGTGCTTTGGGGCCATCATTAAGTAACATAGAGGTTACTTGAATATAAGCACCATGACACAATGACAGTTGATCTCATAACGGAGGCAACTATTTAGTGACTAATGGGCAGGTTTTGTGTACAATGTGAATATAATGGACAAAAGGATGGTTCACAGCCCAAGTGGAATTAAAAGGGATGGCATGAGATTTCAGCATGATACTCAGAATGGTTCATGATTTAAAACTTCATGAATTATTTCTGAATTTTCCATTTAATACTTGAGGACCATGGTTGACCTCAGGTAACTTAAATCCCAGAAAGTGAAATCATTGATAAGGAGGAACTACTGTAATAACAAAGCACATTGGTCTTCATTGGTCATCACTAGGGCACCAATATACTTTTCATGAATTCTGTTTTGGATTAAATCCAACAGACATTTTTTTCACTTGAAATTGTAATATGCCTACTATGTACCAGGAGTCAGGTTAGATCCAGGAGGTTCATGAATGAATAGGTATATCAACCTCTTAACCTTCTGAGCTGGGAATTCTGTGTGACATCTAACTCTGGCGACCTAGGTTACTTGAAGGCTATTCTTTTTGGCTGGCCACCTCCCCTCTTATACCTGTTCATCTAGGATTGCTGCACAGTTACCGTACCTTTATAATCTAAAGTCAGAGATGTTTGTAATTTTTTGCAAATGTTACGTGTCTTGTCATGTTTAAAGACTGAACTATAGATATCCAAATTTAGGTATTTCTGAAGCCACTAGTCACTAGGAGAAGGGGAGGATTCCATGGCCTACCTGTTGGTCAGTAGCAGTGGGGCTACTACTTATGAGGGCTAGAGTGAATGTCCCTCACCTTTTAACCTTAGTTCTAACTTTTGCAGAAAGATAAAAAGAAATTGAAGAGAAGAATTTGAAACCGTGATGAAAAATTCTTAAAATGATTTATTTCTAAGGGATTTCTTAGGACATTGATGCCTACTTACCTACAAATCTTATTTCACTTATTTCTCAGAAAGCAGAATCCTACTTAATTTTTGTTAGCTCTTTCAGATGCCTCCCTAACGATTTAAAACTCCACCATTTATATGCTGGCCCAGAACATAGTCAAGAGATGGGGCCATGAATTTGAAAATTAGTTACTACCTTTTTTGACCTTGGATAAATTTACACCATCTCTCTTTGTTCTCCCATATTAATTTCATAATACCTGAACTGTGTTTTAAATTAAGGGAAGAGTCATTTTGATTGGTAAAATCATTTAAAATTCTCTGAGAAAGTAACTAGGAATAAATAGGTGTTTCAAATGTCTTCACCTCCCTGGAGTTTATCAGACAAAAGACTTGTCAACCCCAAACATAATAGTTAATGTTTTCTCACATAGAGAGTCCCTAATGCCTCTACTTTTTGTGTGGTAACATTAATCTTAAGCCCACATGGAATTCAAGCCATTTTAATTAAGGATATAACTTGACACTTTCTAACTTTAAATTTGAAGATGATAAAGCATTTTATAATGGTCAATGAATTAAGTAGCCCATGGGCTTTCATAGACATGATTAGGAAGGGTAACTATGCAATTATTCTAGATGCAGAGCTGAAACAGCTGCAGTAGCCAGCCAAGCAGTTTGAACTCTAAAGAGCTTTCTTTCGTGTAACTAGGTGTTTGCAAAGTTGCTGAGCCAAGAAGTATTTATAATATTGGAGTGGAAGTTTATATTTAATAATTCATTCAACAAATATTTACTGTACACCTTCTCTGACCATTTTTCTGAGTACTGGAGATAGAATGATGACAGTCATTGTTCCTATGGACTCACAAATAGGCTATGTTCTTGGTTAGGGCAGACGAGTGTTTCAAGTAGAATATTCCACTGAGTTTAGTTAGAAAATCTGGACACACCAAAAATCTGCTGGAAGTTATCAGGGTGCTGAAATAAATAATTATGGGACCAGGATGGAGGAGAACAGGGGCCTCTGGACAGTGAGCCTTGAGTTTAAGGTTGCCCCTTAATGGTTGGGGGACATTTACTGACTTTTACAAGTGGCTGAGAGTGAGCTTTTGATTGCTTCATAGACTGGGGACACAGTGATTTGACAGAGAAAAGCTGAAAAAAAACTAGCAATCTTGACCTAACTAACATATTTACAATAATGCTTCTCCCAAATATTTTTTCAAGTGCATGTGAAACATTTACAGAAACTGATTATATATTGGGCTATAAAGTAGCTCTCAATGTAGTTGAAAGTATTGAAGACGTACAGAATACAATGCTTTATCACAGTGCAATTATGTTAGAAACTAATAGCAAAAAGACAACAAGAATATCACCATACACTTTGAAATAAAGAGATACGTGGCTAACTGATGAGTCAAAGAGAAAAAAACAATGCAAAAAGAATGCTAGGAAATACTTTAAACTATACTAAAAATAGTAATTATCAAAAACTGTGGGATACCGGAAGAGCTGTACTTAGAGAAAAATTTATAGCCTTAATTGCATACATTAGAAGTGAAAAAACTAAAAACAAATCAATAAGCATAACATTCATGGCAAAAAATTAGACATAATATTAAACCCAATAGAATATAAGGAAGTCAGATTTAGAAGTAGAAGTTACAGAAATAGAAAACATATAAGCAATATAAAGCATCAATAATAATCAATAGTATCTTGGTGAGATTAATCAGAATAATGAATGCACAATATCAGAAATGAACACATTTCTATAGAGCCTACAGACATTAAAATGATGAGAACTATGTGACCAACTTAATGCCAATATATTTAAATTTTTCAGTGAATTGACTAACTTAGAAAAATGTAGCACAAGATTGATTATACTAAGGAAATTTAAAAATGGATAGTTCTATTTCTATTGAAGTCATTAGGTCTGTAATGTAAAATGTCCAGCAATGTAATTTTTAGACCATTATAGGCTTGTTATAGTATCCTCCCTTCTTCTGTTCTCAAGCATCTCAAAACTTTACAAAAGCCAGTATTAATTTACACCCAATATTGCTACAAGAAATGGAGTGACACACTTTTTAGTTGTAGTCAGAAAAAGAAAAATCTTGCTATTGAGTTTTCTGAAGCCTTAATAGAAACTCCAAACCATGGAAAATATCTGTTTTGTCATGTCTATTAATTTAATCGTAACTGTGTAGGTTTAATTTTCACAATAGCATAATAAAATAGTCACTACTGTCTTTTTAAAAGTAGATAAGGAAATGATGTTGAACAGAGGTAAAGTAGTTGTTGAAACCAGCTTGCAAAATGTAGGTCTGTCTGAAACAATCCAACATTTCCGCTTGTGTCACATTGCTTTTTGGAAGCTGTTTGAAGGCTATGAATAGGGAAGCCTAAAGTTAACTGACTGAGATCTTCAGGCATTGTGTTTCATGGAGAGAGACTCAATGTGGACTCACAGTTGGAAGAAGTTGGGTTGTTTCACTTGTTAGCTATGACCCTATGCAAATTCATAAAACTTCTTTATGCTTTATGTTTTAAAATTTGTTAAGATGCTTTTTATTATACCTAACACACAAGATTATTGTGAGAATTGAATTATGCATATGAGTGTTTTTATAATTACCACCTGGTATTTAAGTATGTAGATCTAAGCTTTGAATATTTCCTCATACTGCTTTTATTCTCTTATAAAATGTCTCAGCAGTATCTTGTAAAATATAAGTGTTTTATGCTGTTTTAAAACTGTCTCTCAAATCTCATATAACTCCCAAAGAGAGAAAAGCTCATCTTTAAAAACATTCTGATACCAGTATATGGGGACATAGATGCTAATGTGATAAGTACCTCTGAAATAAATATTTTAAATAAGATTTTACTGCCTCAATAAACTCTTTCCTGGTGCCCTGATTTCTCATTTTTATCATCAATATAAGAAAACTCCTAGATCAAACTGTCAAGTGTCATCCATCATCAAAAATGAAGTAAGAAATCTCAATAAAAATCTCTAGAAACTTCCAGTAAATCAGTTGTTTCTTTAATCATACCTCTGTGTCTTTTTTTCTAATATCTTTCAAATTTGATGCTGACATACTGAAAGAAAAGACAAGAAAATAGTTAACTTTACTAAATTCAGGATGACGTTAAAAATGATGCAACTTTTCATGCCATTATTTTTTCTTAATAGTATTCAAAGTATTAGTGAACACAAGAAAGGCATTATCCATGAAAACACTATGTAGATGGAGAGATTAACTGAGAGAAGAATTCTTCAGCTAAGATTCAAATATGAAATCACAAAAATCGAATTTTTCAACTTTTAGAGTTCGAAAACTAGGAGATAGCATTATTAACAGAACAGTAGGATCACCATCTTGGACAAACACTGCCATTTTAAGTTCCCCTTTATTAAAAATTGCCTAAATCTAGCCCAAAAAATATCCATCTAATGGCTAATGTCAGCATGACCTTAAACCATGAATGACACCTCTGACTGGAAACATTCCAACCCCTCGATAAAACTCTCCTCCACCCAGAAATATTCTGAACCTGAAATAAGCTCTCCTTCCCTAATCCCTTAAATACCTTTGGTCTGTAAGAGAAAATGCTCTGACCTGAATCAGCCAGGAACAGGAACCCCTCTCAGGTTTTTTCTCCAAAATAAACCTGTCTTTGACTGTTGAGCCACTTTTTGTGTTCCTTCTTTCTTTAACCATTACAATTATAGTTCATAATGTTCACAAAAACTTCTGAATGTGATTGTACTTTCTTAACCCTGGATAACAGGTCAGAGAAAATTAGCAAAAAATAATGTTTATTGTTTTTTTATATATACATTAGGGAAGTAGTTCTAAAGCAGCTAAAACAAAAAATCTGTTTTTAATTAAGGAAACCTGTACTGAGGCCCTAGCTCTGCCATTTACTTATTATTATTATTATTATTTTTTTTTTTTTTTGAGACAGAGTCTCACTCCATCACCAGGCGCCAGGCTGGAGTGCAGTGGCATCACCTCGGCTCACTGCAACCTCCGCCGCCCGGGTTCAAGCAATTCTTCTGCCTCAGCCCCCCAAGTAGCTGGGACTACAGGCACGCGCCACCACGCCCAGCTAATTTTTTTGTATTTTTAGTAGAGACGGGGTTTCACCATGTTGACCAGGATGGTCTCGATCTCTGGACCTCGTGATCTGCCCGCCTCAGCCTCCCAAAGTGCTGGGATTACAGGCGTGAGCCACCGCGCCCGGCCCATTTACTTATTAATTAATCATGTTAAGCCTTACTTTTCTTAGAGTTTCCAATACTAAAAAACTAACATCATGAACACAATGTTAAGTACCAGTACAGTGGCAGAGACAGTGTCTATTATTACCTTTACAGGTTGTCACTACAGCCTGCAATCCTTCCTCTAAGCCTTGCATGGATAGAAGTGGGATATAACACAACCTTTGGAAATGGTAGGACATGTAGACCCTCAAAATGTTCTTTTTGAAAATGAAGCTATATTGTAAAGTACTGTAATTATAGATTGCATGAAAAACTGGGTTGCAGGGTCTCATACAAGTTAAAGGGAATTCCTTTTATTTCTTTTCCTTTGTCTCTTTTTTGTGGAAAGCATAGGAAAATAATTTTGTTTATTGAAATTCTAATTGTTTGGTTTCCAGGAATTCAGAGTTTTAAAAATTGTATTACAAATTCTGAACTAGTCAGTTCTGAATTAATCAGGTGGAAATTGAATTTGTATTGTCTCTTTCCTACCAGTTTGATCTAAAATAATTAGTAATGATTCTGAAGAATCATGTGTGTTTCTCTGACTATGGTGATTTGCTGGAAACATGAGAGAATGACTTTAAACACTACAGTCTTTTTACTAAAAGTTTTTATTATCTGTTAGGGCCTGAGGTGTCTGCTTAGACGTTTAAGGGGCTTTTACATTTCTTCTCCTGGGTACTTTCCTAGTTCTGGTTGTGGTTGAAAGTCAAATAATTATCTGTATACTTGAGTAGCAAAGCTTTTTTCATGTTAAATTGAAGTATGACTATAATAGAGTAAAACTCTTTCTATGGAAATACAACAGATTGACTGACTTCAGTTTGCTTATGTGAATGTAGTCAGCTTACAATTCCAACCAATGTGCAAGTCCCCAGGAGTGACTGAGAGTTTACCAAAGAAGCACTATCAATGGCATTTTACATTTGTGTGGTTCTTGGACTGAATGAAGAATCACAACCTTGAATAAAATGCAAATCTATTGTGCATTGTGTGGTTTCACTGTCTTTTCCTCATTCTTATCCTTGTTACCCTGCCTTCCCCCTGCCACTCTTCCAGTCTAGAAAATTGTTCAGTTACCTAGCCTTCGCATGAAGCATGTTTAGCAGATTCAGTGTATTTATGTGGGAGCATATGTGAATATATATAGAAGAATTGTGGGTTGGATACCTTAGAACACCACTACCATTTAAAAAAAAGTCTAAAAAAATTCCCTGGAAAATATAGAGAACAATCTTTTCAAATGAGCTGATAAACTGGAAAGTTAGTAAACGATAATCAATGTCTCAAGATTGATTTCAAGAACGAAAATAGGATATGGGAAAGGTGAGTGCAACATCGAAGACAGATTTTATTTTGGGAGCATTTACCAAATGCAATGAATTGAATCTCATTTTTAGTCTTTTAAAAGGAAAACTTCAGCCAAATAAAATTTAAAGGAGTTTAATTGAGCAATGAACGATTTGTGAATCAGGCAGTCCCCAGAATCACAGCAGATTCAGAGTAACTCCAGCGCAGCCACGTGGTGGAAGATTTATGGACAGCGAAAGGAAAGTGACACGCAGAAAATGGAAGTGAGGTACAGAAACAGCTGGATTGGTTACAGCTTGGCATTTACCTTATTTGAACATGGTTCAAACAGTTGGCTGTATGTGATTGGCTGAAACTCAGTGACTGGCACAGGTGCAGGGTATGATTGGTTTATACCTCCACTTGTTATAGTTTGTGATACACAGAAAAACTTTTAGGCCAAACTTAAATATGTAAGAATGCAGTTTTAGGCTACACTTCATTTAACAAGCCTCACAGGTACAGAAGTGACAAGTGGCAAAGATTACGGACCAGTAATAATAGTGAACAAGATCTCCCTCTGTATAAAGCTAGAAAAACAAAACCATACACCTTCAGTGTAAGGATGAAATAAACCTGCTTCTCCCACCCATCTCTAAGGGTCTTCATGGAAAATTACAGGATCAAAACCTTGGTGCTAAGTAGAGGGAAAACAATCTTCCTGAGAATTCATATCTGACAGTTCTGAGTTGGTTTGTAGCCTGTATTCATACTACCCAGGTGGTCTGGAAGACCATAAAGTAACTCATTTAGTTTAACATGATTTGAACCTAGTATCTCCCGTACTGGCAGAGGCAAATGCAGATTATTTGTAGAAAAATCTACTTTCAGCACAGGCCTCAAAATTTCCCCACAGAGGAAATTTCAAGAAATTGTGACCTCTTCATTGGAAATCATGAGGCCTGACGTGATGTCACGAGAAGGAAATCAGCAAAAACAAGAAAATCTTTAAAGATTGTCTTGCATGTTGGCATTATCAGACACACAATATATAAATTAGAATGCTTAGCATGTTTAAAGATATAAATGAAATGATAGCAAAGTATGTTAAAAAATAGTCAAACATTTAAAAAGTAAGAATTCCTAGAACTAAAAATTAGTTGAAATTAAAATTGAATAGGTAATTTTGACAGCAGGTTAGATGCCTTTAAAATGAGAATTGGTAGAATAAAAGACGTTTGAAGATATTAAAATGTGTACTGAAAGACAAAGAGGCTGCAAATTTGAAAAAGAAGACTCATGGAATATAAAGTAAAAAGGTCTAAATATTTTTAACCATGTAGAAGAAAAAGGGAGGTCATATAAAACAGAGAAAAATCCCAAGAGCTAAAAATCAAGAGTTTTCTCAAATATATAAAATATATGAATCCACAGACTCAGATTGCACCCAAAATATCAAGCAAAATAGACCTGTATCTGGACATATTGTAGTAAATCCACAAAATATTTTTTAAACTGTAGACTATTTTAATCAGAGGAAAGGGCTTAAGAACAGCCAGAGACAAAACAATTACTTTCAACTGAGTGACGATTAGACTGACAGTGGCTTCTGTCACAACAATAAAAGTTGAGATGAAATACTATCTTAAATGAGCTGGGAGAAAATACTTTGACAGTCAGTTTCAAATTTGGTACACAATAAAAATCTTTGTCAATAACAAGGCGAAATAAAGACAGTTTTAGATAAAAATGAATTGGGGCATTTGCAACCAATAGAGGGTCACTTCAAATGGAAGAGAAATTATCCTAGTTGGAGGAACTGAGATGAAATAAGGAATGAGAAAAACAGGTATTAAAGTCAAAATAAACATTGACTGTATAAAATAAAAGAAACAATGATAATGTCTTCTGGAATTTATACAAAACAGAACTAAAACATACAATAATACTAATCATAAGTCTGAGTTGGATGATGGAGGTTAATTCTAAAGTACTTGTATTTGGGAGAGGGTAAACAGTTATGTTTCATGCTTTGAAAAGCAAGTATGATATAATATCTAGGTATCTAGGTAAGCACATGCACAAAAAATAGAACTAGAGAATATATATAATGTCCTAATAGAATTTTAAAAAGGTAAAAAAAAAATTTCATTTATGACAATAATATATTAATATATTTTATATTATATACTTTTATATAATATATACTATATTAATATATTTTTTCCATACTGGAATTAAATCTAGGATCATGCTTTGCAATTAGTTGTCATACCTCTTTATGGTTATTTAAATGAACAGTTCATTCATTTTGACTTTGTTTATGACCATGATACTTTTTAAATTTCTTTACAAATTTTTTTTGTAAATTTAAGTTTACAAAAAAAAAAATTGTAAATTTCAGTAGATTCCGGGGAACTGGTGGTGTTTGGTTACATGGATAATTTATTTTATGGTGATTTCTGAGATGTTGGTGCACCTGTAACCCAAGCAGTGTACTCTGTACCCAATGTGTACTCTTTTAATCCCTCACCCACCCCACACTTTCACCCTAGTTCCCAAAGCTATTTTATCCTTTGTAACCTCATAGCTTAGCTCCCACTTATGAGTAAGAGAATATGATGTTTGGTTTTTCATTTCTGAGTTACTTCACTTAGAAAAATAGTCTCCAATTTTATCTAGGTTGCTGTGAATTCCATTATTTTGTTCCTTTTCATGGCTGAGTAGTATTCCATGGTACGTTTACATTTTCTTTATCCACTCATTGATTGATCGGCATTTGGGCTGGTTCCATAATTTTGCAATTGTGAATTGTGCTGCTATAAACATGTGTGTGCGAGTATCTTTTTCATATGACTTCTTTACCTCTGGGTAGATACCCAGTAGTGGGATTGCTGGATCAAATGGTAGTTCACTTTTAGCTCTTTAAGGGATCTCTGCAGTATTTTCCATAGTGGTTGTACTAGTTTACATTCCTGCCAGCAATGCAGAAGTGTTCCCTTTTCACCACATCCATGCCAAAATCTATTGTTTCTTGATTTTTTGATTATGGCCATTCTTGCAGAAGTTAGGTGATATCACATTGTGGTTTTGATTTGTATTTCCCTGATGATGTTAAGCCATCTATATATGTTTGTTGTCCAACTATATATCTTCTTTTGAGAAATTTCTATTCATGTCCTTAGCCCGCTTTTTGATGAGATTGTTTCTTGCTTGCTGGTTTGTTTGAGTTCCTTGTAGATTCAGAGTATTAGTCCTTTGTCAGATGTGTAGTTTGAAAGTATTTACTTCCACTCTGTGGGTTGTCTGTTTACTCTACTGATCGTTTCCTTTGCTGTGCAGAAGCTTTTTAGTTTAATTAAGTCCATTTATTTATCTTTGTTTTTGCTGCATGTGCTTTTGGGTTCTTGGTTATGAAGTCTTTGCCTAATCCATTGTCTAGAAGGGTTTTTCACATGTTACCTTTTAGAATTTTTTATGATTTCAGGTCTTAGATTTAAGTTTTGATCCATCTTGAGTTGATTTTTTATAAGTTGAGAGATGAGGATCCAATTTCATTCTTCTACATGTGTCCTGCCAAATATTCCAGCACAATTTGTTGAATAGGGTGTCCTTTTCCACTTCATGTTACTGTTTGGTTTGTCGAAGCTCATTTGGGTGTAAGTATTTGGCTTGATTTATGGGTACTTTATTCTGTTCCATTGGTCTATGTGCCTATTTTTATACCAGTATCATGTTGTATTGATTACTTTGTATGGATTACTACGGACTTATAGGATAGTTTGAAGTCGGGTAATGACATGCCTTCAGATTTGTTCTTTATACTAGGTCTTGCTTTGGCTATGCAGACTCTTTCTCATTTCATATGAATTTTAGGATTTTTTTTTTCTAGTTTGTAAAGAATGACATTGGTATTTTGATGGGAATTTCATTGAATTTGTAGATTGTTTTTGGCAGTATGGTCATTTCACAATATTGATTCTACCCATGCATGAGCATGGGATGTGTTTTCATTTGTTTGTGACATCTGTTTTCTTTTTTTATTTAATTTAACTTAATTTTTTTTTTTTGAGACAGAGTCTCACTCTGTCACCAGGCGCCAGGCTGGAGTGCAGTGGTGCGACTTTGGCTCACTGCAACCTCTGCTGCCCGGGTTCAAGCAATTCTCCTGCCTCAGCCTCCCGAGTAGCTGGGACTACAGGCACGCGCCACCACACCCAGCTAATTTTTTTTTTTTTTTTTTTTTTGTATTTTTAGTAGAGACGGGGTTTCACCATGTTGACCAGGATGGTCTCGATCTCTTGACCTCGTGATCCACCCGCCTCGGCCTCCCAAAGTGCTGGGATTACAGGCGTGAGCCACCGCGTGCGGCCGACATCTGTTTTCTTTCAGCAGTGTTTTGGAGTTTTCCTTGTAGAGGTCGTTCATGTCCTTGGTTAGGTATATTCCTAAATGTTTTATTTTTGTAGCTATTGTGAAAGGGGTTGAGTTCTTGATTTGATTCTCAGCTTGGTTGCTGTTGGTATATTGCAGAGCTAATGACTTGTGTACATTAATCTTGTACTTTAAAACTTTGCTGAATTTACCCATTCTAGGAGCTTTTTGGATAAGTCTTTAGGGTTTTCTAGGTATACAAGCATGTCATCAGCAAACAGCAACAATTTGACTTCCTTTTCACTGATTTTGGATGTGCCTTATTTTGTTCTAATTTCTGATTAGGACTTCCAATGCTATGTTGAATAAAAGGGTGAAAGTGAACATCCTTCTCTTCTTACAGTTCTAAGGGGGAATGCTTTCAACCTTTCCCCATTAAGTAGAATGTTGACTGTGGGATTGTTGTAGATAACTTTTATTACCTTAAGGTATGCCACTCATATGCCAGTTTTGCTGTTTTAATCATAAAGCAGTGCTGGATTTTGCTGATGATTTTTATGCATCTATTGGTACAATTGTGATTGATTTTAATGGTTTATGTGGTGTATCACATTTACTGACTTATGTATGTTAAACAATCGCTGTATCCCTCTTATGGAATCCACTTGATTTTGGTGGATTCTCTTTTTCATATGCTGTTGTATTTCGTTATCTAGTATTTTTTTGATAATTTTTTCATCTATGTTCATCAGGGATATTAATCTGTAGTTTTCTTTCTTCATCATGTTGTTTCCTGGTTTTGGTATTAGGGTGATACTGGTTTCATAGAATGATTTAGGGAGCAGTCTGTCTTACTCCATCTTTTGGAACAGTGTTAATAGGATTGGTACCAATTCTTCTTTGAATGTCTGATAGAATTCAGATGTAAATACTTCTGATCCTGGATTTTTTTTTTTTTTGTAACTTTTAAATTACAATTTCAATCTTGCTCCTTGTTATTGATCTGTTCAGAGTTTCTATTTCTTTCTTGGTTTGATCTAGGAGGATTGTATAATTCCAGGAATTTATCCATCTCCTCCAGGTTTCTAGTTTATGCATTTAAAGGTGTTCATAGTAGCCTTGAGCAATCTTTCATATCTCGGTGGTATCAGTTGTAATATCTTCCATTTTCTTTCTATTTGAGTCTTTTGGATCTTCTCTCTTTCACTTGGTTACTCTTGCTAATTGTCTATCAATTTTATTTATATTTTCAAAGAACCAACTTCTTGTTTCATTGATCGTTTGTATTATTTTCCCCCCATTTCATTCAGTTCTGCTCTAACCTTGGTTATTTGTTTTCTTTTGCTGGATTTTTGCTTGGTTTGTTCTTGTTTCTACAGTTCCTTTAAGTGTGACCTTAGATTGTTTGTTTGTGCTCTTTCAGACTTTTTGATGTAGACATTTAAACCTATAAACTTTACTTTTAGCCCAGATTTGCTGTATCTCAGAGATTATGATAGGTTGTGAAACAGTTGTTGTTCAAGTAATTTTTAAATTTCCATCTTGATCTCATTGACCCAATGATCATTCAGGAGCAAATTATTTAATTTTCATATTTTTGCGTGGTTTTGAGAGTTCCTTTTGGAGTTGACTTTGAATTTTAGTTCACTGTGATCTGAGAGAGTACTTAATGTAATTTCAATTTTCTTAAATTTGTGGAGACTTGTTTTTTTCTTTATGTATTTTATATATATATATATATATATATTTATAGTTGCTCTTTAGGTTCTGGGGTACATGTGCAGAACATGCAGGATTGTTGTATAGGTACATACATGGCAATGTGGTTTGTGGCCGCTCCATTCCCCCATCACCTATATCTGGCATTTTGTCCCATGTTGTCTCTCCCCAACCTCCCTAACCCCCACTGCCCCTTCCCTATTCCCCCACAACAGAACCTAATGTGTGATGCTTTCCTCCCTGTGTCCATGTGTTCTCATTGTTCAACACCGCCTATAAGTGAGAACATACAGGGTTTGATTTTTTGTTCTTGCATCAGTTTGCTGAGGATGATGGTTTCCAGACTCATCCAAGTTCCTACAAAGGACACAAACTCATCATTTTTTATGGCTGCATAGTATTCCATGGTGTATATATACCACTTTTTCGTTGTTCAGTCTATCATCAGTGGGCATTTGGGTTGGTTCCAGGTCTTTGCTATTGTAAACAGTGCCACAATGAACATACATGCGCATGTGTCTTTATAATAGAACTATTTATAAAACTGTGGATATATACCCACAAATGGGATTGCTGGGTCAAATTATATTTCTATTTCTAGATCCTTGAGGAATTGTCACACTGTCTTCCACAATGGTTGAACTAATTTACACTCCCACCAACAGTGTAAAAGTGTTCCTATTTCTCCACATCTTCTCCAGCATCTGTTGTCTACAGATTTTTTTAATGATCACCATTCTAACTGGCATGAGATGGTATCTCAATGTGGTTTTGACTTGCATTTCTGTAATGACCAGTGATGATGAGCATTTTTTCATATGTTTGTTGGCCTCATATATGTTTTCCTTTCAAAAGTGTCTGTTCATATTCTTCGCCCACTTTTGAATGGGTTTGTTTGTTTGTTTCTTGTAAATTTGTTTTAGTTCTTTGTAGAGTTTGGATATTAGCCCTTTGTCAGATGGGTAGATTGCAAAAATTTTTCTCATTCTGTTGGTTGCTGGTTCACTCTAATGATTGTTTCTTTTGCTGTACAGAAGCTCTGGAGTTTAATTAGATTCCTTATGTCTATTTTGGTTTTTGTTGCCAATGCTTTTGATGTTTTAGTCATGTCCTTGCCTATGCCTATGTTCTGAATGGTTTTTCCTAGATTTTCTTCTAGAGATTTTATGGTGTTAGGTCTTATGTTTAAGTCTTTAATCCATCTGGAGTTAATTTTAGTGTAAGGTGTCAGGAAGGGGTCCAGTTTCAGCTTTCTGCACATGGCTAGCCAGTTTTCCCAACACCATTTATTAAATAGGGAATCCTTTCCCCATTGCTTGTTTTTGTCAGGGCTGTCAAAGATCAGATGGTTATAGATGTGTGGCATTGCCTCAAAGGCCTCTGTTCCATTTTTATATATCCCTGTTTTGGTACCAGTACCATGCTGTTTTGTTTACTGTAGCCTTGTAGTATAGTTTGAAGTGAGGTAGCATGATGCCTCCAGCCTTGTTCTTTGTGCTTAGAATTGTTTTGGCTATGTGGGCTCTATTTTGGTTCCATATGAAGTTTAAGGTAGTTTCTTCCAGTTCTGTGAAGAGGGTCTTAGGTAGCTTGATGGGGATAGCATTGAATCTATACATTACTTTGGGCAATATGGACATTTTCACAATATTGATTCTTTCTACCCATGAGCATGGAATGTTTTTCCATCTGTTTGTGTCCTCTCTGATTTCCTTGAGCAGTGGTCTGTAGTTCTCCTTGAAGAGGTCCTTTACATCCTTTGTTAGTTGTATTCCTAGATATTTTATTCTCTTTTTAGCAATTGCGAATGACAGTACATTCTTGATTGCTCTCTATTATTTGTGTATACGAATGCTTGTGATTTCTGCACATTGCTTTTGTATCCTGAGACTTTGCTGAAGTTGCTTATCAGTTTAAGATTTTGGGCTGAGATGATGAGGTCTTCTAAATATACAATCATGTCATCTCCAAAGAGAAACAATATGACTTCTTCCTTTCCTAATTGAATGTCTATTATTTCTTTTTCTTTTTTTTTTTTTTAATTTTTTTTTATATATACTTTTTATTGCATTTTAGGTTTGGGGGTACATGTGAAGAACATGCAAGATTGTTACATAGGAACACACATGGCAGTGTGATTTGCTGCCTTCCTCCCCATCACCTATATCTGGTATTTCTCCCCATGCTATCCCTCCCCAACTCCCCACCCCCTGCTGTCCCTCCCCTT
>PVKV010036923.1:5000-15270 GCA_004027835.1 Alouatta palliata
ATATTGAACTTTATAAATTTATATCTTAATTTTTTCAATTAAAATAATATTAATTTTAAAATAAAAATATTTTGTGGGTTTTGGCAAATCTATATAATGATTTCATCACTGCAGTTGTTTCACTTATTCACCTTGTAAAAATCTATTGTCTTTACATACAATCTTTATCCAGTTTGTTGAAACTAGCCTGCTGGGATTTTTACTGAAATTACGTTGACCCTATACATCAAGTTAGAAAGCATTGACAGCTTAATAATATTGAGTCAATTAAATTAATAATATTGAATCTGTAATATCCCTTCATTTATTTACCTTTTAGATTTCTTTAATCATTATTTAGTAGTTTCTACCTATAGCTTCCTTTCTATATGTTTTGTTGGATTTATGCCTAAGTACTTATTCTAATTGTGCTATTTTGAAACAATATTGATCTTTAATTTCAGATTCAGTTCTTTATTGCTGGTATATAAAAATGTACTTACTTTTTGGCCAGGTGCTGTGGTTCACACCTGTAATCCCAACACTTTGGGAGGCTAAGGCAGGTAGATTGCTTGAGTCCCAGAGTTCAAAACCAGCCTGGGCAATATGATGAAACTCCATCTATACAACAAAAACAAAAAAATTATACAGGCATGGTGGCATGCACCTGTAGTCCCAGCTACTTTTGTGGCTGAGGTGAGAGGATCATTTGAACCAGGGAGGTCAAGGCTACAGTGAGTCATGATCATTCCACTGCACCACAACCTGGATAACAACAAAATCCTGTCTCAAAACAAAAACAAAACAAAACAAAACAAAACAAAAACACGAAGAATGTACTTTTTTATAGTAACCTTTTATTTTGCAGTTTTGCCATCTTTACTTATTATTTTCTGGTGGTTTTTGATATATTCTTTAGAATTTTCTGCATATAATGTCATATGAGAATAAGGACAGTTTTATTTTTTCATTTCTGTCTAACTTTTACTTCTTTTTCACAACTTCTTGCTCTAGTTAGACTTTCAGTACATTATGAATAACAGTGGGAGAGGATGTGCTTGCCTTGTTCTCAGTCTAGAGGAAAAGGGTCCAGTCTCCTACAATTAAGTATGATGTATTAGCTATGAAATTTTTCTAGACATCCCTTATCAAGTTTAGGAAGTTGTCCCTATTCTTTATTTTCTGAGAATTAATTTTTTTTAACTCAAATGGGTGATAGGTTATGTTATATACCTTTTTTGCATCAATTGTTATTATCACTTGATGTTCCTTCTTTATTCCTTTGATGTGGTGGATTGCATTGATTGATTTTCAATGCTGAACAAGGCTTGCATATCTGAAATAAATCCCACTTGTTCGTAGTATATAATTCTTCATATACTTGGTTAAATTTAGTTTGGTAATATTTTCTTGAACATTTTTGTGTCTATGTTTATAAGAGGTATTGATCTGTAGTTTTTTTTCTTGAAATGTCTTTATCTAGTTTTAATGCGTTATACTGACCTCCATATAATGAATCAGAAAGTGCTGTCTTGCTTCTATTTTCTGAAAGAGATTATAAAGTATTGTTGTTATTTCATTTTTTAAATGATCCTAGAGTAAACCAATGAAAATGTATATCCCAATGCTTTCTTTCTTGAAAGGTCATATATTATTGATTCAATTTATCTAATAGGTATATGGATATTCTGATTGTCAGTTTACCCTTATGAGATATTTGATATTTTGTATCTTCAAGATTTAATCCATTTAAGTTTTCAAATTGTTTTTAATATAAAAGTCCTTTAAATTTTTATTTTTAATAGATGAATAATAATTATACATCTTCATGAGGTACATACATAGTGATGTTTCTATGCATATGATGTGTAATGATCAGATCAGGCTAATCAGCATATCTATCATTTCAAACATTTACCATTTCTTTTTGTTGAGAACTTTCAATATCCTCTTTCCAGCTGTTTGAAACTACATACATTGTTAACTATAGTCCCCCTACGGTGATATGGAACACTAGAACTTATTTCTCCTAGTTAGCTGTAATTTTATATATATATATTTTTAAATAATTTATTTATTTTACTTTAGGTGCATACTATATCTGGCATTTCTCCCCATGTTATCCCTCCCCACCCTCCCCCCCCACCCTTATTGTCTCTCCCCTACCCCCACAACTGTCCCCTGTGTGTGTTGCTCCTCTCCCCGAGTCCACGTGTTCTCATTGTTCAGCACCCGCCTATGAGTGAAAACATACGGTGCTTGGCTTTCTGTTCTTGGGTCAGTTTGCTGAGAATGATGGTTTCCAGGTTCATCCAAGTCCCTATTTTTAAACAAATCTAGTGTCTATCCCACCCTTCCCCCTACCCTTCCTATTCTCCAGTATCTTCTGTCCTACTTTTCATTTCTCTAAGATCAGCTTTTTAAGCTTCCACATATGAGTGAGAATGTGTGGTGTTTAACTTTCTGTTCTTGGCTTATTTCACTTAAGATGATGTCTTCCAGTTCCATCCATGTTGCCATGAATGACAAGATTTCACTCTTTATTGTGGCTGGATAGTATTCCATAGCATCTATATACTACAGTTTTTTATCCATTCATTTGTTGTTGGACACCTAGGTTGATCCCATATCTTGGCTATTGTGAATAGTGCTGCAATAAATATGAAGTTCAGATATCTCTTTGATATTATGATTTCCTCTCCTTGGATAAAGTCTCAGTAGTGATATTGCTGGATCATATAGTAGTTCTATTTGTAGTTTTTTGGGGAAAGTTCATACTATTTGCCATAGTTGCTGTGGTAGTTTACATTCTCAACAGCAATGTATGAGAGTTTTCTTTTCTCTGCATCTTTGTCAGCTTTTGTTATTTTTTTGTAGTTTTAGTAATAGCCATCCTAACTGAGATGATAGCTCATTGTGTTTTTGATTTACATTTCCCTGGTGATTAGTGATGTTGAGCATTTTTTCATATATTTGTTCACCATTTGTACATCTTTTGAGAAATGTTTGGGCAGATCTTTTGCCCATTTTTTAATTGAATTACTTTCTGTTTTGCTGTTGAGATGTTTGAGTTCCTTGTATGTTCCGAATATTATTGAATGAAGACTCAGCAAATATTTTAGTCCCATCCTGCAGGTTTTCTTTTCACTCTGTTGTTTCCTTTGTAGTGCAGAAGCTTTTTAGTTTAATATAATCCCATTTGTTTATTTTTGCTTTCATTGCCTGTGCTTTTGAGGTCTTATTTATAATTTTTTTCCCAGACTAATGTTCTGAAGTGTTTCTCTTATGTTTTCTTCTAGTAGTTTTATCATCTGGAGTCTTACATTTAGGTCTTTGATTCATTCATTTTGAGTTAATTTTTATATAAAATGAGAAGTAGGACTCTAGTTTCATTCTTTTGCATATGGATATTGTTTTCCCAGCATCATTTATTGAAAAGGCTTTTTTTTTCCCCCAAAGAATGATATTGAAAACTTAGTCAAAAATCAGTTGGCTATAGATATGTAGATTAATTCCTGGGTTCTCTATTCTGTTCCATTGGTCTCTGTGCCTGTTTTTATGCCAGTATCATGCTATTTTTGTTACTACAGCTTTGTGATATATTTTGACAACTGCTAGTATAATAACTCCAGCACATTGTTCTTTCTGATCAGGATTGCTTTGACTGTTGGGCATAGGGTGGTGGTCTTTTGCAGTTCCATACAAATTTCAGATTTTTTTTTTTATTCCTATAAAGAACATCATTGGTATTTTGATAGGGATTGCATTAATCTGTATTGCTTTGGGTAGTGTTGTCATTTTAACAATATTAATTTTTCCAATCCATGAGCATGGAATGTCTTTCCATTTGTTTGCATGTTCTTCAGTTTATTTCATCAGAGTTTTGTGGTTTTACTTGCAGAAGTTTCTCACTTCCTTGGTTAAATTTATTCCTGGGAATTTTATTTCATTTTTATAGTTATTGTAAACGAGATTGTCTTCTTGATTTTTTTAAAGCTAGTTTGTTTTTTGGGTATAGAAATGCTACTGGGTTTGCTTATTAATTTTGAATCCTGCAACTTTACTGAATTTGTTTGTCAATTTTAAGCATTTTTGTAGACCCTTCAGGTTTTTCTATATAAAATATCATGTTGTCTGCAAACAGGGACAATTTGACTTCCTCTTTCCAGTTTAGATTCCCTTTATTTCCTTTTCTTACCTAATTTCTTTGGCTAGGATTTCCAATATTATGTTGAATGAAAGTGATAAGAGGACATCCTTGTCTTGTTTCAGTTCTTAGAGGAAAAACTTTCAGCTTTTCCTTGTTTAGTAAGATGTTAGCTATGGGTTTGTCCTATATAGATTTTATTATGCTGAAGTAATTTCCTTCTATACCTAATTTATTAAGAGTTTTTTATCATAAAGGAAGTTAAATTTTATTAAAAGTTTTTCTGCATCTGTTGAGATCATCATATAGTTTCTGTCCTCCATTCTACTGATATGATGTATGACATTTATTGATTTGCATATGTTGAGCCATCCTTGCATTCTGGGATAAATCCCACTTAATTATGGTGTATTCTTTTTTTGATGTGTTGTTGTATTTGGTTTGCTAGTGTTTTGTTGAGAATATTTGCTGGTTCATCGGGGATATTGGCCTTTAGTTTTCTTTTCCATGCAGTGTCCTTATCTGGTTTTGGTATCAGGATTATATTGGCCTTGTAGAATGAGTTAGGAAGAATTTCCTCTGCTTCAATTGTTTTTGGAATAATTTGAGAAGAGTCAATATAGAGACAAGTTTATAGCAATAACTGCCTACATAAAAAAAAAAAACTAGAAATGTTTCCAATAAACAACCTAATGTCGCACCTTGAGGAATTAGAAAAACAAGAACAAGTCAAACCCAAATTAGTAGAAGGAAATAAATAATAAAGATCAGAGCAGAAGTAAACAAAATTGAGACTAAAAAAATATAAAATATCAATGAAACAGAAAGATGAAAAACAAAATGACAAACCATTAGCTAGACTAAGAAAAAAAGAGAGAAGATGCAAATAAATAAAATCAGAAGTGAAAAAGGAGACATCGTAATGGAAAACACAGATATACAAAGGATCACTAAAGACTACTTATGAACAACTATATGCCAATAAATTTGAAAACCTAGAGGACATGAATATATTCCTGAACACAAACACCTACCAAGATTGAACTAAAAAGAATTAGAAAACCTGAATAGATCAATAATAAATAATGAGGTTGAATCAGTAATAAAAAGTGTTCCTAAACAAAGAAAAGAAAAATGGCCTTACTACTGAAATCTGTTGAATATTTAAAGAATAATTAGTAACAATTCTTCTCAAACTAAGCTATTAAATTTCTGATAGAGTTGTTTGTAGTGTTTCTTTATTATATTTTTAGTGCTCATGCACCATAAGATTTTAATTTTATTTAAACCTAGATGGGTAACTTTTAACCTTTTTGGTGTGTTGCTATAGTCTAGATAATTTTTCTGGTCAATTATTTTCTTTTCTGTTATTTCTCAAGGGTACATATATATGTGGTAAGAGTGCTTAGATTTCGGAAGTCAGTCTTCATCTTTCTGCTGTCAGGAAAGTTCTGGGCAGAATGTGAGGAAGTGCCATTGTGAGAAGTTTCCCATAGTGCTGGGGGAACTTTTGGAGATGAACACAGTTAGATACCAATACAGCAGGATCCAGAAACGCCAGTATAATCCAAGAAAATTTCTTCAGTGATATGAGAATCTTAGAGTTAGGAAGATAATTGTCACTCATGGAGGCCACAAGGACTGAAGTGGCCCTGGGACACAGGACAAGTCAATAGACCAAACTTGAACCTTATTCTGAGTTTTCCCTTCCCCATCCATAGAAGTTAAACCAGGACAATTCACACCAAAGAGAGGAATAGGACCATCTCTTCTGAGAAATATGGATTTGGTTTCTTTGGATCTCTGTCAGAGCCTTAGGATATGAGAAGGAGGAAATTTTCTTCTGCTGTCTTCACTCTTCAGGGAATAAGCATCTGTGTTTTGGCCTGAGTCTTTGGACTCTTAATTTGATCAGCTCGAATGTCTCCAACTTTTCCCTGTTGTGAAGATTCTTGTGAGGCACATCCATGAGCATATATCTTTCTGCATTTGTTCTGTTTCCTCAGGATACATTTCTAGAAGTATAATTACGGTTCAGTGTGTGTACATTTTAATTGTGCTTGATACATGTTGTCGGGCAAGTTCCCTGCTCATAAGGGCAATTATAATGATTAATCACCTATTTGATTCTCTGGTCAAATAACTTGCTCTAGTTGGCCAAGAATATGTTTCTTAACTGGATAATTAGGCTGAGTCCTGGCATAAGGGGAAAAGTGGTCCAGGAGACCAAAGCAGAGGAAACGGGATGCTAGTTCCTGGTATGGATAGTTAAAACAGAGTGGACAATGGTGGTGGACCAGATGCCTTCCCTCCACTTGCCAAACGTTTAGATGGAATTTGATCTAGAAACACACCCTGAGTGTTACGATACCAAACTGAAGTTTGATGAACCTCTCTAAAGGAGGGGAGTTATGTATGTAAATAATGGATTATCTTTTAAAATTAAAGATTCATTTATAAGATTAAAAAGTTACAGCCTAAAACTTTGGCCCCAAAGCAAGGAAAAGTAAAAGAATACATTGTATTATAAATCTGCTTTATTTAGCAATTGCAAAGAGCAAAGACCATAGAAATCATCATAGAGAGACAGGCTCTGTACATCATTAGACTAGTCACTTGCGCTTTCACAGATAATGCAGAGGGAGTTCACAACACTCGTAAGGCCGAGAGTTTTGGAGCCACTGAAAAGGAAGTGGATGTTGTTCTGAAATAAGCTCCAGGCAGTCTTCTGCAATGAAAATGAGCAGAGGTAATTTTCTTATAATGCTCAGCCTTAGAGATAGAACTCTGAAAACAAGAAGTTAATAATTTAGTAACAAAGTGAAGCTCCGGTAGTGATTGTGTCATGATGTAAAATCAGAGGTTGACCTTCTGATGGTGAGCAATGGGTGCTCAGATGGGGCAGGAATAGACAGAGAGGAGAAATAAAGGCCCTAACCATCCATCTGCAGCTCTACCTGGGAGAGCAGGGGAGACTGGAGGCCAGGAGACGGCAAGCAACCTGAGGAGAGGGCTCTGCAGCCAGAGACGGGCCTGAGGACTGTGGGACCGGGAGCTGGTGGCAGCACTTCAGTGCTTGTAGCTCTTCCTGCTGGAGGAGGAGCTGGTGGTGTACTTGATGGTGGAACTGCCGCCTCCAATGGAGCTGAGGCCACCCCCAGTGACTCTGCCGCTGCTGGAACTGAAGCCGCCTCCAACGCCAAGACCACTGCCATAGGAGTAGCTGCTGCCTCCGCCCAGGCCTAAGCCACCGCCGACACCGCTGGCGCCGCCATAGCCGCTGGAGACGGTGGACTGTGTCACGGCTGTGGAGAGGAAGGGACAAGGACACAAGAAGTCACAGTGAGCTCATCCTGCCAGCCTGAGCCCAGTGAGAAGAGTGCAAGGGCAGGGGAGGAGGGCAAGCAAAGGTACTTACAGATGTTGACTTGTCCAACACCTTCGCCATTCAGCCTGCAGGGAGGAACACAAGGAGGGTGAGACCTCAGAGAGCCCTTTCCTGGACCAGGGCAGGAAGCCTCAGCGGGCAGAAGAGTCCATGGGAAACTGCCCTTTTAGTTTTCTCCCAAGAAGAGCGATTACGGTCATGTGCAATGCACCCTAAAGTTGTGCTCAGTGCCAGGCACCGTGAAGATGGACTCAGATGTTGGAGGAGGTCCCATCAGTTACCCACCTGCACTCCTCGCCCTCCAGCAGCTTGCGGTAGGTGGCGATCTCCACATCCAGGGCCAGTTTGACGTTCATCAGCTCCTGGTACTCCTTCAGCAGCCGGGCCATGTCCTGCTTGGCCTTCTGCAGGGCGTCCTCCAGCCCCTCCAGCTTGTTCTTGGCATCCTTGAGTGCCATCTCCCCACGCTGCTCAGCATCAGCAATGGCGGCTTGCAGGTTGGCGCACTAGGAGGGGAAAGGAATAGAAGGAACTTGTCATCTGGTCTTCCAGAGGAGACTAACCCTGGCAGGTTCTTTTCTGGTGAAGAAGGGGCCAGGAACACAGAATTGATGGTGAATGAGCTCTGACTCTTCCTGTCTATTGTTTTTTCATTTTGCAGGTTTTGTCCAGTCTGGTTCATTTGACAAAAACTCAAAACCCTTTTTGTGAATCACTGTGCTGGAGAATGTGGATATTTACTAATAGGAGACACTGTGGTGGACACAGACACTGGAAGAAATGGACCTGCTAGTTTGTTTGGATTGTGGTTGCCATAATCAAACCAAGACACCTTATGATTACCTCGGATAGATGCCACACTAACATACACAAAATTAAGTCCATCCTGAAGTGAGGTGATGAGTTGTCACATGAGACTGCAGAGACCTTTCCTTCCTCCCCTCAGAATCTCTCATCTACTTGGGCAACAATTTTCTTTGTCCTCTGTCCTTCCTCTACTCTCTCTTTCATCTTGAGTCTTAAGCAGATTTGAAACAATATTCCTTCTGCTTTCTTATCTGCCCTTTTCTTTTTCAATTTGTTTCTTTGCAGTTCCCAAGTCAGTCTTCCTATGGAAACACATCCAGTTCCTCTAGATCAAGCTTGTCCAACCTGCAGCCCACGGGCTGCATGCAGCCAAGGATGGCTTTAAATGCAGCCCAACACAAATTCTTAAACTTTCTTAATACATTATGAGAGGTTTTTGTTGTTTTTTTTTGTTTTTATTTTAGCTCATCAGCTGTCGTTTGTGTAAGTGTATTTTATGTGTGGCCCAAGACACTTATTGTTCTGCTGTGGCCCAGGAAAGCCAAAAGCCTGGACACTCCTGCTCGAGGCCGTGTTTTTGCAGCTCTGAGCATCACGACTGGTTCTCTCATATGATTGTGTCATGCCCTAGGTAGGATCCATGTCTTCTAGCCAGTGGGTACCCACTAGGGGTAGGAACTGCATAGCCTCCTCTCCCTGGTTTTGGTGAGTTCTAGGGGATTTGCGCAAATATAATCATTGATGACTGCCTGACAAACTGAAAAGAAAATGCTTTTCTCCTCCATTGCCTCTCACCGTACCTGCTTCTTGACGTGGTCGATCTCAGATCTCAGCCTCTGGATCATGCGGTTGATCTCAGAAATCTCCTGCTTGGTGTTGCGCAGGTCGTCCCCATGTCTGCCCGCTGTCACCTGCAGCTCCTCGTACTGCAGTGCAGAGGTGGAGAGACACAGTGTCTATGGGCCCTTACAGGGAGTGATGACTTTCACTAGTATGTCATGCATGTCACGAAGTTGACCTAATAGCTTCTCCTCAAAAAACTTGAGGAAAAGTTGATGTTAGGTGGTTGCTGGATACTAAACCCTGGAGTCACAGACCTTCTTCATTATGGCACCACTGCCTGCCTAGTTTCCTTAGTGAGGGAGTAGAAATGTTCTGTACCATTTTCTAAAAGTCAGCAATCAGGGGAGGCTAAAGGCAGAGATGACTAGGCCCTTGTCTATGGCAGCTTTCCTCCTGCATTGGGTTCTTTTTCCTCCTTGACTTGGGTGTAAGTTCCGCAAGTATCTACTCTAATAGGGCATGGTGCACGTCCTGTGAGAGAACCCCGGCTTCCTGTCAGGGAATGTCCCCCGTGAAGTCTGCAGTCCTCTGGCATTCAGGGTGGGACACAGGGATTCCTCAGAGGCTGCCCACTCCCTGCTCACCTTGGTCTGGTACCAGGACTCAGCCTCAGCCCGGCTCCTCTGAGCGATCTCCTCGTATTGGGCCTTGACCTCGGCGATGATGCTGTCCAGGTCCAGGTTGCGGTTGTTGTCCATGGACAGCACCACGGACGTGTCTGAGATGTGGGTCTGCATCTGGGACAGCTCCTGCGCAACAGAAGGCCAGAAGATCATATTCACTTCCAACACTCACACAGATACCCAGCCCTAGACATCTTCTCCCCTTTGCAGACCCCATCAGAGTAAATAGAAGGACGGTGGAGATGCTTACTGCCTCATACAAGGCTCTCAGGAAGTTGATCTCATCTGTGAGGGTGTCTGCCTTGGCTTGCAGTTCAACCTTGTTCATGTAGGCAGCATCCACGTCCTGGGAAAACAGCCAACAACCTGGAGTTACCTGAGCGCACCTTTCCAACTTACCCATCTTCTAGTTCCCCTACCAATTCTCCTCTCCCAGGTGAGCAGGGACACGGAGCCACTTCTCCCCTTCTAAACCTGTTTGAA
>PVKV010036924.1:0-15273 GCA_004027835.1 Alouatta palliata
AGAAATGATGGAGGTCCCAGGCAGTATTGGGAGGGGGGTGTTGGAGAAATGATGGCGGTCCCAGGCAGTATTTGGGGGAATTGGAGAAACAATGAAGGTCCCAAGCCGTATTTGGTGGGGAGAGTTGGAGAAATGATGGAGCCCACACAATATGGGGTGGGGGGTTGGCTTTGAGCAGGAACACAGTACCCCCAAGACTGTGTAGCAAAGGCAGTCAGGATGAGTATGAATGAAGAACGATTTAACGATGGGGCTGAGGGAGTAGAGATCACTCCATTTTCTTGAAGTCACAGGCAGGATTTTCTAGGAGAGGGAGAGGGGCGACAGGAATGTTGCTTAGTGGCCTCAAGAGTGGATTATTGGCCCTCATGGGGGAAGGGAGGGGGTGGAGGCCACACACCTGCCAGGGCACCCTCAGCCTCTGTGGCAGCACTGGGCTGCCCAGGGAGGTGCAGGGAAGTCAGACTGGGTGGGGTTGGAGTGTTGCTGGCATAAATAACGATGGATGCCCGAAAACAGGAGGAGGAGGAGGAGGAGGACCGAGTCAGGCTGGGTGGAGAATGAAGGAAAGGCCAGGAGGAAGCAGGCTGGCTTCTCCCTCTCCATCGTCCTCCCTGTGGGCCACACGAGGGATGTGTGCTGGCCTCTAACCGTGGAGACCAACCTAAGGCTCAGGTTCCCAGGACCAACCCCAGCCAGTTGTTTTTCCAGGTGGGACCAGTCTATTACAGAACAGCCTGGTGAGTGGGTTTGAGGGGAGACAGGATTTCTGAACACAACAGCACCAAGTTCTGCTCCTTTTACATCATATAAGACGGGATGAAGAACGTCACTTCTGATCTTTTCCATCATTGGTGGCAGGGGTCTTAATATCTGTTCCAGATATCAGCCAAGAGTGTACTCTCCCCCTGCTGGGGATCTCTGCCCTTCCATATTCAGAGATGAAGTGTACTCTACCATTGTCTGAAAATCGGGTTTTGTGTGTGCGTGAAGTTGAGACATACTGAGATGTCTGATTACCGGCTGAATCCTTAGTAAAGTGAACAGTCACTCCTAGTCTTTTATATGTGTTCACACACTGGACTTATAGTTCGACTTATTTATAGTTAACAGCAGTTGTTTGCTTCAGATCAAATCCTTACAAGCCAGGTTGGGTCATCTGCAGGACTTAGCCAAGCCTCAGAGAAATGCAGCACTCGCGGTTGCCCCCGGGGCAAGTGGTTTTACAGGGGAGGACTGGCAATGGCAATGTCAGACACCGACTTCTGCACTGGTTATTCTTGGTAAGTCAGTACACCCACCTGCCCACCGTTGGAAAGCGCTGCTTTTGTGTGCCTCTTGAAATAAGAGCATCTCCATCCTGAAAGAATGAAACAGCCCAGTGTAGCTTCCACAGCAGTACTTGGCCCTGGTAAGCGCTGAGTAGCTCCCCAGTAAAGGAACAGGTAGAAATGCCATCAGTGCTGACTCCTCTGTCCCAGCCTTGCATTTGGGGCCCATCTCTCTCTTGCCAGCCCTACCAAAAACTCCCAAGTGCACTTAGTCCCCTCATCGGTGTCCCTTGTTTCCAATGCCAGCCAGAGTCTCTGCTCCTCCTGGGAGCCCCATCTGCACGTCACCCAGGCCCATCCCCCTTATGCTTCTAACTGGATCTGAACTTCCCACCTCAAACTAACCCCCAACTTCACCTCGTTGTCTAGCCTCCCTCCCCTCTCCAAGAACCCAGCATGGGGGCCCACACAAAGGTTCTTAATCCATGTTTATCTGGACAACCCTGAGGACAGAAACATCAGCTCGGTCCCTCTAGACGTGTTGCTTCCGCCTGGGTCTTGGACATGCCCCGCACTGCACATCTGGACTGGGCCGATGCAGTGCCAGGCTCCTCTGGATGTCCCTGTTGAAGCTACTGGCACTTCCTTCTATGGGGCAGCTCCAGTTTTCTGGCTGCCCCCATCAACCCTTCTCCTAATACCTGTTGGGTTTCATTTGGGGATACATATGGGTTTTGCAGGGAGCACTATTTACTGTGTCTGTAGGATATTAGGATGAAATCAGGCACTGTTCAGTTTCAGAGGAATTGCCCACAAACATGAAGCAAATAAAATCTCAGGAAAACTCCCAAGGGCCAGTTCACCCTGTGCTCCTGCCCCAGCCTACCCATCTCCTTCCTCATCAGGTGAGGGGGACTTCCAGCAAGCCCTGGCCTTGGCCTGACTTCACCATGGCTCTGCCACAGCCACGTAGACTTCCCAAGGCTCTGCCTCTCTGTCTGGACCTACCAAGTGCAATGCTCTCTGTCCCCTCTCTTGGACACTACATTTACCAGGTCACTTGTGAAAAATTCCTGGTTCCCTAAATCTCTTAAAATCCAGAAAGTGAGAGAAATAAAACAATTTAATGATGGTTTCCTTGATTTCCACACAACTCTAAGACAAGCGGACAAAGTCTCTCCCCATGCACTGGTACAATGAAGTTCAGGGACAAGAGGCAACCCAAGGACAGGGGCCGTGGTGTTAGATCCACGCTCAGTCTCTTGAGTCTCATGTTCCAACCGTCCGGCTCAGCGACCGTGGATGCTGGGAGAGGAGGGACTGCCTAGCCCCCTGAAGTGTGGGTGAGGGGACCGGCAGCAGAGTATGCATGGGCACTCCATGCCCTGGTGGGGGAAGTGCACAGGGCACAGGAACCAGCCTCCAGGTGCACGCTGAAGACCATCATGGGCTCAGGGGGCCCAGCTCTCCCATCACAGCTGTCCTCAGGGCTGGAGCTGGGGCTGAAGCACTGGGGCTGGGAGGGAAATGGTGGTAAGAACCACTGCAGAAAGGAGCACATGCTGAATTCTGGGCCAGGCTTTCCTCCCAGACACTGAGTTCCTGAAGACCCAGCTTTATCGCCCAAGGATAACAACATTCCCAAGACTCAGAGCTGGAGGGTGGCAAGGGTGGAGCCAGGAGAGACAGATCGCATCTGCTCCTGAGGCCACCTCGAATGTCTCCATTCCGTTCTAGCCTGCCTTCCCCCTCCCTTCAACCCCAAAGACCCAAGGAGACAACAGAGATCAGAGACCCCACACTCTTCCCTAATCAAAATAGCCAAGCAGAATATTTCTCAAGTCAGGGAGGAGGAGGAAAAATACCATGGGCTTTTAAAGGGAAGACTGGCACTGAGGAAAGGAAGACGCAGCCCAGCTTCGTCCAGCCTGGAAGCTGGAAGCCATGGCGTTGGGGCCTTGACCCAACCACACCAGCCCATCTAGCTGAGCATCTTGTGCCGATCGAAGACCGTCTTCCGCTGCTCCTGCACCTGCAGCTTCCACCGCTGCTGAGCACCTTCCACGCGCTCCAGGACTGTGTGTGCTCGGGGTCCCCCGAGGGATGCAGTGGCTGCTGCCACAGAGCGAGCATCCTGCAGTGGGACGAAAACAAGAGAAGCTCTGGCACTGCAAGCCAGGAGGGTCTTGGGTCCTGAAAGTCTGACGTGGGAAGAATGACCTCCCCCAGACTGGGAGGCTGTGGGCTCACTGAGGACCTCGCCTTGTCATCCTCAGAGCTGAACGCAGTGTGCCCAGCCTGCTGCAGGCCTTTAGTGTCTGCAGTATCTACAGGACGGGGCCCCTGCCCCTCCCTGGGGCCTGGGAAAGGAAGCAGTCCAGGAAGAGTACATTCTGCTGGGGTCCCAGTTCTGCAACAGAGCTAGCTCAAGTCAGGTTCCCAGCCCGAACCCACCCCTCGCCATGCCCCACTCCACCATTTCTAACTCTCAAGAACCGGAGGAAGGCCCAGGGGCTAGGGCCTGGCTACCCTGAGATGGCAGCACATCTGCTCCACATGGGAGGAAGGGGCCTACTGAGGAGTCTGCACAGATCCAGATCCACGGGATCCTAGTTTCCCTGGGAAAAAGGGACGTGACGTCACTCAGGGAGTCTGGCAGGGATGGACATTCACAGCTGCCCCAGCATTCCCTCTGCAGAGCCCGCTCTGGCCCACTCCCTCCTTTGCTAGCTGAGGACAGCTCAGCTTCCTCCCTATCTGCCTCTGCTGATCGCCTTCCCCTTTGCTTTCAGAACTGTTGCTGCTGTCAAAAGCATCCTCCCCTAATTACCACTTCTCTGCCTCTGAAGCTCCGGAGCCCATGCATTTCCTGCAGGACCTGAACCTGATCTTTGGAGAGAATTAGAGCTGAGGGCCAGGCCCGCACCCCCATGGGGATTTCCTCCCTAGCTCTCCCTGCCTCTCATCTCCTGCCACACATCTCTTAAGGGATTAGTGCGCTTCTCTAAGCCCAGAGCCGCCCAGTAAATGCAACTCTGCTTCTAATGCTCCTAGCTGGCAAGGCTTCTGTCACCATGCAGCTGCCAGGCTGGGGAGAAGGGGGGTGGTGAGGTAAGGGTAGGGTGGACAGAGAATGAGCTGGCAGGGAGGAGGCTGGGAGGGGTTCTTCTTCATCCTCTCGGAGCCCTGAGGACCTCATCTTGTGAGCGCTCATCTCTAAGCTGTGTTAGAGGCGGACACTGCCCTCTGGGAGCCTCCTGTCCAGGCCCTGAGGAAGGCTTCCTGTGCCAGGCTAGGTGAGGATCAGGCAACGCCTGAAGGGCAGGGGTGGCCATGTTAGGCGGGGGGCACATTGAGCTTGATATCAGAACCCCTGGGTTCTGTTCCTAGGCTGAGGACCACCTGCCCCTTCCCTCCTTAGGCTCCCCTAGGCCCGTGTCCCAGGTGGAACCACAGGTCCACAGCAGGGCTGGGAAGGAGTTATGGCCTCAGTCACTTCTGAGGCTGTGTGTCCCAGAACAAGTTACCTTATTTCTCCAAGCTTCAATTTAATAAAATAAATCTAGTCATTGAGACTTTTTTCTGCTAAATAGTCATTAGGAATTATAGTTACCAAATTATCTAACACACACACACACACACACACACACACACACAAAGTGAAAAGAAGTTTCACAAAACAAATCATTCTGATATTCTTTGCTCTGTTCCATGTTATTTTTTAAAAACTCCTGGTCATGACTCACAAAATTCATTTCATGACCTAATGGCTTGTTTGAAATACACTGGTTTGTGATTAGCAGACAGGTATGGCAAAGTTAAATAACACACATATAAGCACTTACTATCCTGGCTGTCACAGAGCGAGGGCTCAAGAAACGTCTGGCTTCTTTCTTCCCCAGAAGCGATTACTGATATCAGACCCTAGCAATGGAACCTACTAGGCAGTAAGGCTGGCAGCCTGCCACCAGGAGAAAACCTGTGAAAACTGCTGTGGCTGCTGCCCCTCCTTCCGGTCCCATGCCTTCCCCGTTCACTGTGCTGACTGAGCTGGCCACAGTGCTAAGGGCGAGCCTCCACCCAGTCCTGCCGCTGTGTGGCCGTCTACACGAGGTGGGCACTAAAGACCCATGTGGGAAGCTGCTGGCCCACCAGGACTTGGCCATCCTGGCTCTGGGGGCTGGTATGCCTTCTCTTCCCCTTTCCATTCCCAAGCTCATCCCTTCTGGGACTGTCTTCCTCATGACTGGGCTGCAGTGAGGGGCGCTAGGCTTGGAAGGGTGGGGCGGTTTTAGCTCTGCCCTCCTTCCACTGCTCTGCTTCTCAGGGGAGCGTCTTGAGGAAGGGAAGCCAGGGAGAGCCAAGAGCAGAGCATTAAGGGAACATGCTGAAATTCACCGCATTACCACAGTATCATTTGTTTTCCCTTCATGTAAAGTCTTAACAAACAGCTCCTAAGTGGGGAAAGCTGCCACTGAGAGGCTGTGTTTCCATCGCTAATAGTCTGATTAAAAGGTATTAAAGACTCCACATCTGTTTCAGAGACAGCCCAGAGTGGGGCCTCATCCTTGCTTGCTCTGCAGCAAGTATGGTGGTGGAAGCAGGAGAAATACCACCAATTCCCTGTCTCCCCCTGAGGCTGGGCCTCTGGGTAACTCGGGAACAGAAGGGCAGTTAGGAGGGGAGGCAGGTGGAGACCTCCCAATCAGGAAAAAGAGCTAGGACACAGATGGGTTCCCAGAAGGTCTCCGAGGGGACCAGTCAGTGTGACTATGACAAACGTCACTATGTGCCAGGCGCTCTCTCGGCACTTTACAGATTACTCCCAGGCTCACAACGCTGGTAAATGGGTAAAACCATTCCATCTCGTAGCTACAGAAACTGAGGCTCTGAAAGGTGAATCATCTTGCTGCCCGAGGCTGCACAGCTGTTTCGTGGCCAAGTCAGAACTTGAACCCATGTATGTATGTCTCTTATCCTAGGGCCTACTGGATCCTTCTTTGGCTGGTTTCTCCCAAGAGGGAGCCAGCGTGGACAACCAAAGAGACAGGCTGGTATCTTTCCCCACAGCTAGAGCAAGCACAAAGCACCTTAAGGAACCAGTGCTCAGGCCATCGAGTGAGGCCCTCCTCTCTAGCACTGGGAGGAACCAAGTAACTGTGGATGAGCCTGAGCTGATCAAATTAGCCCTGAGCCCTTCAGGCCGACCCAGTCCGCCCAGAAGCACTGGTTCTGAGCTGGTACTGGACTTGGCCCAAGTCTGACGACAAGGACACAGAGGGAGACCCTCAGGCAGCTCTCCCCTCTCCGGCTGATCTTCCTCCCTCCTTCCCAGGCCCAGGCACAGGAGCATGGCCAGGCGGTCTCGTCCCTTACCAGCCACTCAGCAAAGCATGGCCCTAGTGCAAAGCACTTCAGCAAGGGGACTACACAGTCTCTCTGAGTTTTCCAAGTTTGACCCAAATCCTTGCTGCTGTTGCCGAGTCCCACTGTACCTCTGCTTTGAGGCTCTCCCTGCACGCTGTGGCCACAGCCACCTTCCTATGACACATCAAATCATGCCATTTCCCTGTTCAAAAACCCCAGCTGGGATCCAGCTGCTCACAAATAAAACCCCGCTGAACCTGACATCCAAGGGCACTCCCAGCCTCACCTACCCGCTTGCCCCAGCCCTCTGGCCACACTGGTCCACGCATCTCTGCCTACCTGCGGTGACTGCCTCACTCAGGCCCCTGTGCACGCTGCCCCTCAGGCTTCCCTCCAGCAATCATGATGCTACGTGTTAACACCTGGTTGAAATAGCACACTCTTAAGGACGAGCAAACACTTGTAAAGCTTCCATACACTCAATCACAACAGGTAAAAATGATGATGTCTGTTCCAGATTTGGAAAACTAAACCAGGACGTCAGCACCACAGTCAGTCAGTGGCAGGGCTCGGCCCCTCCCAGGACTGTGATTCACCACAATGCTGTGCCACCCCCACTGGGGGCTCTAGAAGCGCCTGTGGAATTGCACACTTTTCTATCCTGCCCTCGGGGGAGGAGGCCGTCTGCATTGCCCTAATCAGCGTGTCTGTACCATGTTTCACTGTCAGCTCCCCAGGGCTGGGGTCCTCGGCACACAGCTGTCTACCCACGTGCAGACAGGAGAGGAAACTGCCCCTCGGTGGCCCGAGTCCCCTCCCAGGTGCCTATGTGTTCCAATTTCCATCATCATCACCATCTTTCCTTGATTTCCCTGTAGACTCTCTCCCAAATGGGGCCCAGAACTCTACCCACTGCAGCAGGAGGGTGAGCACTTTGAAGACCTCTTCAGAGCTTGGGCCCACGCTGTGAGCAGCAACATCCCCAGCCTCAGAGAAACCATGTGTCTCTTCAAAGAGGGCCCAACCTGCACATCTAAAACAGCTCTGTTTGCCATTTCTGCCCCAGCAAACATGCTTGCTTCCTCCTTTCAAAGGGCGTCTGAGCCCAGGGATTAGGCCTAATGCTGCTGGAATCCCAGGGGAGGTAGCGCCCAGCAATCAGGACCCACTGAGGCTCTGCCAACGCTTTCAAAGGGAACATGACAGGCTTTCATCTCCCTCCATGAACGGGGCTGCGGCTGAGGGGGTGGGGAGGCCTCCCCTTCTTCTTCCAGTTCTCTACCCCCAGGGCAGGAGAGCTCCTGGCCACAGGAATTGGGGAGAGGGAGCCAAGGGGTCCCTAACCCTGAGAAAATGCCCTGCAGATCTCACCTCTAACTAGGTCCCAGATTCCTGGGGCATAGGGCCTGAAAGTCCCTGGAGCCTAGAGAGAATTTTCCTTCTAAAGTCACCAAGTTGTACAGGCCTAGGCGAGCTTTCAAGGGACCCCAAGAGGCCATGTACAGACTTTGCTCCCCTTGGGGTGAAACCCAGAGACACCGCTACAGCCCAGGTGCTGCTGCTCAGCTGAGTGCCTGCCCCCCTCTCCCATGTTTCCCCACATCCCTTTCCTCTGTGCACTGAGAGGGGCAGTAGATCATCCCTCGCCATCCAGGACTAGGGCCACAGGTCTCTGTAAAGACAAGCTCCTTGAGTTCTGTCCATCCGCAGTAGTACCCCATTCATCCTCCCCGCAGTTCAGCGGTCACTCTCCCATCCATCTTGAGCTGGCATTGAAAATCGTCCTCTATCACAAAGCCTTCCTTCCCAGACTAACACAGAGGGAAGGGTAACTTCCCGACCCCTTGTCTGATAAAGAGGGACTCCCAAGGCACCTGATTTCCTCAGCTGACCACCCATCTTATGAAGCCGATCTTACTGCCAGCCTTTACGTTTCCTGCTGGTTCACCTGCTTTTGGGGCTTAAACCCCCTAGGGCAGACATGACAGGCTTTCATCTCCCTCCATGACAGGAGCTGTGGCTGAGGGGGAGGCCTCTCCTTCCTCTTCCAGTTCTCTACCCCCAGGGCAGGAGAGCTCCTGGCCACAGGAATTGGGGAGAGGGAGCCAAGCGGTCTGTGTAAACCTCAACACTGTGCCACCTACAGGTTCTGAATATACTGAGAAAAGCAGAATTGCTGGACCACAGACATCTGCGACCTGGAGACCACACAGAATCACAGGAGGTGAGGGGATGGAGAGGTGATGCCAAAGAACGGGACCGGGGGCACTTCCTTACCCAGTCAAGGGCACCTGATGAGATCTACCTGCCCCAGGCCACAACCAGCCAGAGTTGGCTGCACCCTAGGTCAAGGTATCAAAGAGACTAAACACAACTTTTTATGACCTTTTAGAACCTCGGGTGAGAGGTGAGGGGTGTCATACTATCCATCCCAGGGCCTCAACTTCCCCTCCAGCCAGAAGCATGGCTCGCCAGCTTCCATGTGCTGTGGCCTGCCACAACGTACTGTCCTCCCAGGCACCTGCTACAGGTTCCCAAATCTAACCCCTTCTTCCTCCCAAGGACCCTCATACAACCAGGTTTCAAATGAGGAGCACCCCAAGTCTCCTGGGGGTAAGAGAGACCCGGGTTCAGATCCAGGGATGGCAAGCTGCCCTCCCTGATCTGCCCTCCCTCCAGCTCCCTAGCTAGGACAGCAGGAGACACAAGGCCATGCCCCAGAGCCATGCATTCCATGGAAATCACTGGGCTGCCATCTCTCAATTACTACCCCAGCCGGGACTGCAATTACCACATTACCCCTAATCACTGAGTGTTTATTAGCAATGCTCCTCCCCTATCAGAGCTGCTATTACTCTACATTAATAACCAGGTAGGCACACGAGGTTTCCTCTTGAACACAGACCACCCAACTGCCAGTGCCACCACCTCCCAGGCCGCAGCTCCAACGGGGCGAGGCTCATCTCCTCTGCTCCACCTTTGGCCAAGCTCATGTCAGCAGGAGGCTGGAGGAAAACTGGGAGAAGTCCAGGCATGTGTAAAGCGGGGACAACACGGCCTGCAGGAGCAGCCGGGCTCCCTCCCTGACCGGCCCTTGTCTTCACTGTTCATGCTGGCCCAGACCCACATCACCCACACAGTTTCACACTTAGACTTGAGCCCCTGGGTCCTCTTTTTGGTGAGGAACTGGCTCATGGTCTTGCAAGGGAGCCCAGCCCACCTACCTCATAGTCCGACCGCGCTGTCTGCAGGGAGACTCCTAGCCTCCAGCTTACATCGTGTTAGTGTTAAATCTCTGTCCCTGGGTGAGGCTAAGCTGTCTTCTACAAACTTCTAAAGGCAGCTATCCTGCATCTCCTTTAGTTGTTTCTAACTTCAAGCTAAACAACTTTCGGTTTCTTCAACTAACTCTCCCAGGACTAGCTGAGGCACTTCCCTACTAGATATTCCTTATGCATATGCATGAGTTCACTCAGGGCACTGCTCCACCAGTCAATAAACAGGAATATGTTCCAGCAGCAAGGCCCTGGGGACAGAGCTCAGAGTGGAAGCAGCAGGCAACCCCACCTGCTTTGGCTGCACGCCTCTGAGCAGCCTGCTCTGCTGGCAGCCCCTCCAAGCTCTGCTATCTCGTGCACCCAGCTAGCTGGTATATGAGTGTGTAAAGGGGGAGCCCGAGGCACACGGGACTGTGCAGTCCTCACTCCGGCAAGGAGATTCCCCTAGACCACCTGGGGAGTGTGGGGCTCATCACGACTCTGCTGAGCACGGAAGTGCACCCCGAACAGCCCTTCACCTGAGCTTTCCTGTCCCCCTAGGTTTCCTCTCCATGGCGTCCTTTTTAGTATGAGGATGAATGGGAAGACGGTGAGAGCACCTGTTAACTATGCTGGGCCCGGTCCAGGCCCCACTAGCTCCCCACCATTGTGTGAACTCCTAGAGGTCTTGCAGGCTGTCTGGCATCAGTGGTTCCTTACTTATCAGATAAAGCCAAACTCCCTTAGCTTGACATTTGGGATCTTTAATAATGTGGCCTAAGTCTACCGACCAGCTCTCTTTGCCACTATTCCCACATCCCTACCCTATCCTTACAATGCTCAATATTCCTCACACATACTCGTCAGGCAACGTCCCCTGCCTGGCACCACTGTCTGCCTCATTCCTCTTCCACTCTTGAAATCCTACATTTCCCCCCAGACCCTGGAGCAAGTGTTCAACAGATGTTTGTGGAATCACTGAACCAACGAATTAACCTGCCGCCTTCCAGTCCACCAGCAGCTTGTCACCAGTGTCTGAGCACGCGGGGGATAGTATGTGTATCTATGAGTGAGTGGCCCTGGTTGGTCACATCCCCTCTGCCTGGCAGCACAGTGTAGCAGGACGACACAGCTCCCCCGGATTGTGCACTGAGGCTGCCGGATGCCAGGTGTCCTGCTTCATCTGGAAGGGCAAAGGGTGGGTCCCTGCTCAGTCTGGGTGACGTGTAGGACACTAACTGGGAGAAGAGCAACTTGAAGCATGCGGCAGGGGTGGAACCTAGACCTAGGAGATGCTCCTCTGGGTTCCGCCCTGGGGACGCACACGCAGGGAGCCCAGGGCCTTGGCACTCAAAGCCCTCTTACCTCATTCTCCTCCTCATTGTGGAGCTGCTCAGTGTATGCATCCGGCTTTCGGATCAGAGGGTCCACCAGCATCAGGAAGGCCATGTAGAGCAAAAGGGCACCCACCACCGACAGGTAGATGACAATGATGACCTGAGGAAGACACCGGCGTGCCTGTGAACCGGCATCTGGGGCCAGGGCTAGAAATCTGTTTCTAGTCTTGGGCCATTAGTATATGGCTGGCAGTGACTCCTCAAGTGCTGCACGGAGAAAGGGCTTGGAGGCAACGTGGGCTTGGAGGGAAAGCATGCCCCGAAGGGAAACGGAGGGCCCTACTCCACGGAGGAAGTGCTCTGTCCTAACTTGAGGGAGCCCACACAGTAGGCATCAAGACAGAAGGCAGATGACAGAGGAAGAAGTCTGGAGCCTGACGTCCTGAGAGGCTCCCAGGATAGAGGTGGGAACACAGGGCCTCCCTGGCTGTAGAAGAGTCCATGATGAAGGGTGGAAAGCAATCAGAAACTAAGAGCAAGGAAGAACTGGCTGTGGAGAGGCTGGAAAGCTGAGGCCAGGAAGAGTAAACCTGGGCTGGGGAGCTCACTGCCTCTGTGGAGTGCAGGACGGATGGGGTACACTGGCCCATTCCTGGTATGCCCCTGTGCAGAGTGGCATGGGCTGGTAAGAAGGTGTGCGCTGGGGGAGGAGGTCATGCCTGCCCTCTGATCAGCCCCCCTCCAGGGAGGGGAAAGCCAGCAGTAGAACAACAGCTCCATGAATCTCTTACGTACACAGTGCTTCACAAACTGGAGTCATTTCATTTTTACAGAAAAGACAGATTTAATGAGGCAAATTCACTGTTTCTCAGTGTGGGTGCTCTGGGATTTTGGGTAGGATATTTAGCATCCATGGTCCCTGTAATGCTGTTGGTAATACACCTCAGTTACTGGGACCACAAAAGCACCTTCACCCACCTCTAAATACCCACTGGGGGGCTGTAATCATCTGACTGAGAACTGCTGGACTAGATCACCTGGGATCCCAAGGCTACCAGATGGAGGAGGTGTGACTCAAACCCAGACTTGCTGACTCCCTCTCAAATGCTTTTCCTAATTCTGCAAGGTCGGCCCATTGCCGACTTCTGATCTCAGCCCTGCCTTACCTAGACTGTGAAGAAGGGTGAAAAAAAGGAGAACGTCAGGACTTTCAAGTCGGGTGTCCAGCTCAGCCAACAGCCAAGTTCCACCGGACCAATGTCCACTGATTGGGACATCGGGTTCATGCGTGTTTAAACAGGGCAAATAATCAGACCTCTCACACATACCCCAGGAAGGCAGAAGGAGAACAGGGACTGGGTCTTCAACAGGCTGAAGTTGAGGAGAACCTCCTAGGTAGGAGGACTGGGGGAAATGGGAGGGATTAGAAAGTTGTGTCTTAGGAGGTCCCCATGCCGGGAAGTTCCCTCCCTGCCAAACAGGGAAAGGCGGTGACATCTGGCTCTGAATTTCGGGTCTCAGGCATCTGGTCCCTGGAGGGTGGGGCCCACTGGAGCAAGTTCAGAGAAGGAGAAAGACAGCTCCAGGAGGGGCTGCCTCAGGTGGGAGGATGAAAAGAGTTAGGTCTGCACAGGGCACTGGCTGGGAGGGTTCAGGACAAACAGCTGCTTCTTCCCTGAGTGGTGAGAACACAGAGGGCTATAGCACAGGGCTCCCTGGAACAGGCAAGGACAGCAGTGAAGACCACCGCCCCCAAAATGTGTCTCGAAAGGAGAAACTTGATGGAGGACTCAGCAGTGCCTTTAAATATGAGAATGATTTTCCAGTGCTGTTCATAGACTATTCAAAGGACAAGCAGAGAAATGCTACAAATTGGAACAGAAAAGGCTACATTAGGCTGGGCGTGGTGGTTCACACCTATAATCCCAGCACTTTGGGAAGCCAAGGCTGGAGCACTGCTTGAGGCCAGGAGTTCAAGACCAGCCTGGGCAAGACAGTGAGACCCTGTCTCTACAAAAAACTTAAAACATCAGCTGGGTGTGGTGGTGTGCCTCTGTGGTCCTAGCTTATCAGGAGGCTGAGGTGGGAGGACTGCATGAGTCTGGGAGGTCAGGGCTGCAGTGAGCTGAGATCATGCCACTGGACTACAATACAGGCAGCTGAGTCAGGCCCAATCTCTAAAAAAAAACAAAAAAAGAGAAATGGTTATGTAATCACTGAGCACCGTGTGTGCCAGGCGCCTGGCCCAGGATTGTTAGAGCCTGGACTAGGAGACCGCAGTGGGAGGTTGGGAGTCATGAGGGCCTCTGTTAGCGTGGCTTCACAGCCTCTATGAGATGGGAAAGTCTGCCTGGTGCAGAGAAATCAAAGAGACCTCATGACGTCCTTCCTTATTCCCTGTGGTGGTGGCTGTGCCTATCAGCTCTTTCCTGAATTTACCCAAATGATCAACGAGAACAAGGGTCAGGAAAACACAAAAGGACCAATCTGATGTCCCTCCCAGCACCCAACACCCAGCTCTAGTCCACGGCTCTGATGCTTTTTAGAGACACTTAGTCACTTTGGGAGCTCCAGGAGGGTGGACCTCCCCACTGACAGCATCTTGCACAGTGCCCAGAACACAGCAGGCACCGAAAAGAGACTTACTGGGTGAATGGAAGAAGAGAGAGGAAGGGAAAAAAACTGGAAAGGATGCAGGGGAAAAGGAGTCTCACACAGCTCTGACAGGGCTCTCCCCTCTCACTGTAGTGGGAAACCACTAGAAAGAGCGCAGAGAAGGGAGCTGACTCCAGGAAGGTGTGGGATGTGGGTCCCTGTGTCCATACTAGGCCAGCTTAGAAGCCAGTCTCATAGTCATTGGAATGTTCCAGAATAAAGTGAGAAACTGTTGGTGTAGGCCAGCCCGGGAGTGGGGGATGGCGTGTGGGAATCCCACTGACTCCCGGAGACCCTGGCGTTACCTTGATGGTGGTGGTGCTGCGCTCCTCATACCTGCACTCGCACAGCAGGCAGTAGGCCTCCACATCGTGGCCAGGCACCGGCATGGGCTCCACCACGTGCAGGCAGTTGCTGCAACAGAGACAGATGGGGCTGTCAGGGCAGGGCCGCCAGAAGGTCTTAAAGCCTCCAGACCAGGGAGCTGAGAGGTAGGGGCTGGGCAAAGGGGAAGGGTGTTCCCAGAGAGGGCCGAGGGCTTATTAAGGGTTAGGCTGGCAGAATCCCTTCCCCACCCACAGCCTCAGAGCCCATGGCCCTTGCACATCAAAACCAGCTCTCCAAACTGTGCCTACGGTGCCAGCACCAAAACCATCAACGTTCCAGAGTTCTGCCCCCGGCCGCCTTCCTCATCTCATGCTATGTTCTCCCTGCCTGCACTCATCTGTCCCAAAGGTTCAACTCAGAAGCTGATGGGTCTTACATCAGAATTTCCAGTCAGGGCTGCTCTCCTCTTATGAGTGACAGGAGTCACCATTTTGCATGTCCCACCAAGACTATGAACTCTATACCTGCCCCTGCATACCCTTTGCCCCCCTGTCTAGTTCTGCAAACTGCCTCCCATTCCCAATGGCAGAGAGAACACCTCTCCCATCCACTTCACTGTCCGGGTCAAACCCTGGAAATCATCCTTGACACTGCCTTCCCCTCATCTATGAATCCACCAAAGGCCAGTGACTTTTCTTCCCTAAAAATTCCTAGAACCCATCTCCTTTATTCTCTCCCACTGCTGTGTCTCAGCTGAGGCCCTCATCCTGTCTTCCTCGGACAACTGCCCAGCCTCCGTACTGCCCTTCTGCCTCTAGCTTGGCCTAACATGTACTACCTTCCCATAGCAGCCAAGCAGTCTTCCAGAACGCAATCCTGGCCATGTTATTCCCCAGCTGAAGCCCAGTCAGTGCCTCCACAGAGCCACCAAGGCGAACTCAACTGCTCCGCCAGGGGTCCCAACCCACCTCACTCCAGCTCCATCTCCCGCCACTCCTCCCTCACCCACCTCCCCATCCTCCAACCCACCTCACTCCAGCTCCATCTCCCGCCACTCCT
>PVKV010036925.1:0-15272 GCA_004027835.1 Alouatta palliata
GCAGAGTATATTTAGAGGGTGTATATTTTTAATAACAGAGTACAAATTGAGGTTGTATGTATTTTATAACAGAGTAGAATTACAGGTTGTGTATTTTTTGATAACAGAACAAATTGAAGGTGTATATTATTTATAACAATAGAAATGTAAGGTTTATATTTTTATAACAGAATAGCATAAGAGTGATTATTTATTTTGACACAGAGTGTATTTAGGGGGTGAATATTTTTAATAACAGAGTAAAAATAGATGGTGTATATTTTTTATAACAGAGGGCAAATAGAGGGGTATATTTTTATGACAGGGAAGACATACAGTGTGTTCCTTTTTTATAACAGAGTAACAGAAATCTGTTCATTTATATTAAAGCTGCTTAGTAATACAGTGTGTGATTTCATAACAGTAAAAATTGAGGGTGTATAGTTTTTATAACAGAATAGAAATAGATTGTGTATATTTTTATAACAGTAGACATTGAGGGTGTATATTTTTTATAACAGTACAAATTTAGGGTGTATATATTTTATTATGAAGTAGAAATACAGGGTGTATATTTTGTATAACAGTGTAGCAGAATAGTGGTTATTTAATTCAAAGCAGAGTATATTTAGAGTGTGTATATATTTAATAACCAAGTAGACATAGAAGGCTTATATATTTTATAACACAGTAGAATTAGAAGGTGAATACTTTTTATAACAAAGTAGAAATAGAGGGTGTATATATTTTATAACAGAGTACAAATTGAGGGTGTATATTTTTTATAACAGAGTAGAAATTGAGAGTGTATATTTTTTATAACATAGTAGAAATAGAGTATGTATATTTTTTATAACAGAGTAGAAATAGAGGGTGTAAATTTTTCATAACAGAGTAGAAATTGAGGGTGTTTATTTTTATAACATAGTAGAGAAAAAGTTTGTATATTTTTATAACAGTGGAAATGGCGGGTGCATAATTTTAATAACAGAGTAGAAATAGTGGGTGTACATTTTTGTAACAGAGTAAAAATTGAGGGTGTATGTGTTTTATAACAGTGGAAATGGAGGGTGTATATTATTAGTAACAGAGCACAAATTGAGGGTGTATGTATTTTATAACAGAGTAGAATTACAGGTTGCATTCTTTTTATAACAGAGAACAAATTGAAGGTGTATATTATTTATAACAATAGAAATGTAAGGTTTCTATTTTTATAACAGAATAGCAGTAGAGTGATTATTTATTTTGATGAAGAGCATATTTAGTGGGTGAATATATTTTATAACAGCGTAAAAACTGATGGTGTATATTTTTTATTACAGAGTACAAAATTAGTGTGTATATATTTTATAACAGAGGAGACATACAGGGGATTCTTTTTTATAACAGAGTAACAGAAGTCTGCTTATTTATATTAATGCTGATTTACAGGGTGTGTGTTATTTATAACAGTACAAATTGATGGTATATACTTTTTATAAAAGCGTAAAAACGGTGTACATTTTCTATAACAGAGTACAAATTGAGGGTGTATATATTTTATAACAGAACACATACATGGTGTTCTTTTTTTATAACAGAGTAACAGAAGTCTGTTTATTTATATTAAATCAGTTTATTTAGAGGGTATGTGTTTTCTATAAGAGTACAAATTGAGGGTGTATATTTTTTATAACAGAGTAGAAATAGAGGGTGTATATTTTTTGTAACAGTACAAATTGAGGGTGTATATTTTTTATAACAGAGTAGAAATTGAGGGTGTACATTTTTTATAACATAGAAGAAATAGAGGGTGTATATATTTTATAACAGTACAAATTTAGGGTGTATATATTTTATAACGAAGTAGAAATACAGGGTGTATATTATTTATAACAGTGTAGCAGAATACTGGTTATTTATTTCAAAGCAGAGTATATTTAGAGTGTGTATATATTTAATACCCAAGTTAACATTGAAGGCTTATATATTTTATAACACAGTAGAATTAGGGGATGAATATTTTTTATAACAAAGTAGAAATAGAGGGTGTATATTTTATATAACAGTGTAGCAGAAGAGAGTTTATTTACTTTAAAGTAGAGGATATTTCGAGGGAGTATAATTTTCATAGCAGAGTAGTAATAGGGGTTGTCTATTTTTTAAAATGGAGAACAAATTGATGGTGTATCTATTAATAACAGACTAGAAATAGATGGTGTATATTTTTTATAACAGAGTAGCAGAGCAGCAGATGTGTGCTTATTTATTTTAAAGCAGAGTATATTCAGAGTGTGTATATTTTTTATAACGGAGTAAAATTTCAGGGTGTTTATATTCTATAACAGAGAAGAAATAGAAGGTGTATATTTTTTATTATAGAGTAGCAGAAGAGAGTTTACTTATTTTAAACAGAGTATATATAGAGGGTGTATATTTTTTACAACAGAGTACTAATTGTGGGTTTATAATTTTTATAACAGTAAAAATAGAGGGTGTATATTTTTTATAACAGTACAAATTGAGTGTGTATATTTTTTTATAACAGAGTAGAAAGAAGGGGTTTATATTTTTTATAACAGAGTATCCAAAGTGTAATAATTTATTATAAAGTTGAGTTTATTTAGAGCGTGTGTGTTTTTTAACAGAGTACAATTTGAGGATATATATTTTTCGTAACAGTAAAAACTGAGGGTGAATATATTTAATATCTGGAAAGAAATACTGGGTTCATATTTTTTGAAACAGAGTAGCATAAGATTATTTATTTCAAAACAGAGAATATTTATAGGGGGTATATTTTTTATAACAGAGTAAAACGTGAGTGTGTATGTTTTTAATAACAGAGTAGAAATAGAGGGTGTATATTTTTACAACAGAGTACAAATTGAGGGTGTATATAATAGTGGTTGTGTATTTTTTATAACAGAGTACAAATTTAGGGGCACATATTTTATAATAGAGTAGAAATAGAGGTTTTATTTTTTTATAATGGAGTACAAATTGAGTGTGTATATTTTTTATAGCAGAGTAGAGATAGAGGGTTTACATTTTTTGTAACAGGGTAGAAGAAGAGTGTTTATTTTATTAAAAGCAGAGCATATTTAGAGGGTGTATATATGTTATAACAGAGTAGAAATAGTGCGTGAATCTTTAATAACTCAGTATAAATTGTGGGTGTATGGTTTTTATAACAGAGTAGAAATAGAAGATTTATATTTTTATAACAGAGTAGTAGAAAAGTCTTTATTTATTTTAAAGGAGAGAATATTTGGAGTGTGTATATATATTATAACAGAGTATAACTTTAGGGTGTATATTTTTATAACAGTGTAGTAGAGGGTTAATATTTTTATAACAGAGAGGCAGAAGAGTGTTTTTTTATTTTAAAGCAGAGTATATATTGAGAGTTTATATTTTTTATAACAGAGTAGAAATAGAGGGTGTAAACATTTTATAACAGAGTACAAATTGTGGGTGTTTATTTTTTATAAGAGAGTAGAAATAAAGGGTTTGTATATTTTATAGCACAGGAGCAGAAGAGTGTTTATTTTAAAGCAGAGTATATTTAGAGGGTGTATCTTTTTAATAACAGAGTACAAGTTGAGGTTGTATGTATTTTATAACAGAGCAGAATTACAGGTTGTATAATTTTTGATAACAGAACAAATTGAAGGTGTATATTATTTATAACAATAGAAATGTAAGGTTTATATTTTTATAACAGAATAGCATAAGAGTGATTATTTATTTTGATGCAGAGTGTATTTAGGGGGTGAATATTTGTAATAACAGAGTAGAAATAGATGGTGTATAGTTTTTATAACAGAGGACAAATAGAGGGGTATATTTTTATGACAGGGAAGACATACAGGGTGTTCTTTTTTTATAACAGATTAACAGAAGTCTGTTCATTTATATTAAAGCAGCTTAGTTAGACAGTGTGTGTTTTCATAACAGTAAAAATTGAGGGTGTATAGTTTTTATAACAGAATAGAAATAGGGGGTGTATATTTTTTGTAACAGTACAAATTGAGGGTGTATATTTTTTATAACAGAGTAGAAATTGAGGGTGTATATATTTTATAACGAAGTAGAAATACAGGGTGTATATTTTGTATAACAGTGTGGCAGAATAGTGGTTATTTAATTCAAAGAACTGTATATTTAGAGTGTGTATATATTTAATAACCAAGTAGACATAGAAGGCTTATATATTTTATAACACAGTAGAATTAGAGGGTGAATATTTTTTATAACAAAATAGAAATAGAGGGTGTATATTTTTCATAGCAGTGTAGCAGAAGAGAGTTTACTTACTTTAAAGTAGAGGATATTTCGAGGGAGTATAATTTTCATAGCAGAGTAGTAATAGGGGGTGTCTGTTTTTTAAAATAGAGAACAAATTGATGGTGTATCTATTAACAACAGAGTCGAAATAGATGGTGTATATATTTTTTATAACAGAGTCACAGAGCAGCAGATGTGTGCTTATTTTTTTAAAGCAGAGTATATTCAGAGAGTGTATATTTTTTGATAACGGAGTAAAATTTCATGGTGTTTATATTCTATAACAGAGAAGAAATAGAAGGTGTATATTTTTTATAACAGAGTACAAATTGTGGGGCTATAATTTTTATAACAGTAGAAATAGAGGGTGTATAATTTTTATAACAGTACAAATTGAATGTGTACAATTTTTTATAACAGAGTAGAAAGAAGGGGTTTATATTTTTTATAACAGAGTATCTGAAGTGTAATAATTTATTATAAAGTAGAGTTTAGTCTGTGTGTGTTTTTTAACACAGTACAATTTGAGGATATATATTTTTTATAACAGTAAAAACTGAGAGTGAATATTTTTAATAACTGGAAAGAAATAGTGGGTTCATATTTTTTGAAACAGAGTAGCATAAGGTTATTTATTTCTAAGCAGAGTATATTTGTAGGGGGTATATTTTTCATAACAGAGTAAAACCTGAGTGTGTATATTTTTAATAACAGAGTAGAAATAGAGGGTTTATATTTTTTTAACAGAGTACAAATTGAGGGGCATATATTTTATAATAGAGTAGAAATAGAGGTTTTATTATTTTTTATAATGGAGTACAAATTCAGTGTGTACATTTTTATAGCAGAGTAGAGATAGAGGGTTTACATTTTTTATAACAGAGTAGCAGAAGAGTGTTTATTAAAAGCAGAGCATATTTAGAGGGTGTATATATTTTATAACAGAGTAGAAATAGAGCGTGTATCTTTAATAACTCAGCATACATTGTGGGTGTATGGTTTCTATAACAGAGTAGAAATTGAAGTTTTATATTTTTATAACTGAGTAGTAGAAAAGTGTTTATGTATTTTAAAGCAGAGAATATTAGGAGTGTGTATATATAATATAACAGAGTATAACTTTAGGGTGTATATATTTATAACTGTGTAGTAGAGGGTTCATATTTTTATAACAGAGAGGCAGAAGAGTGTTTTTTTATTTTAAAGCAGAGTATATATAGAGAGTTTATATTTTTTATAACAGAGTGGAAATAGAGGGTGTAAACATTTTATAACAGAGTACAAATTGTGGGTGTATATTTTTTATTAGAGAGTAGAAATAGAGCGTTTGTATATTTTATAATGCAGGAGCAGAAGAATGTTTGTTTATTTTAAAGCAGAGTATATTTAGAGGGTGTATATTTTTAACAACAGAGTACAAACTGAGGTTGTATGTGTTTTAAAACAGAGTAGAATTACAGGTTGTATATTTTTTGATAACGGAACATATTGAAGTTGTATATTATTTTTAAAAATAGAAATGTAAGTTTTATATTTTTATAACAGAATAGCATAAGTATGATTATTTATTTTGATGCAGAGTGTATTTAGTGGGTGAATAGTTTTAATAACAGAGTAGAAATAGATGGTGTATATTTTTTATAACAGAGGACAAATAGAGGGGTATATTTTTATGACAGGGAAGTCATACAGGGTATTCTTTTTTTTTATAACAGAGTAAGAGAAGTCTGTTTATTTATATTAAAGCAGTTTAGTTAGAGGGTGTGTGTTTTCATTACAGTAAAAAATGAGGGAGTATAGTTTTTATAACAGAGTAGAAATAGAGGGTGTATATAATTATAACAGAGTACAAACTGAGGGTGTATATATTTTATAACAGAGTAGAAATTGAGAGTGTATATTTTTTATAACATAGTAGAAATAGAGTATGTATATTTTTTATAACAGAGTAGAAATTGAGGGTGTATATTTTTCATAACAGAGTAGAACTTGAGGGTATTTATTTTTCATAACAGAGTAGAAATTGAGGGTGTTTATTTTTTATAAGACAATAGCATAATAGTGTTTATTTATTTTAAAGCAGTTTATATTAAGAGTGTATATATTATTAATAACAGATTACAAAGTGAGGGTGTATATTTTTTATCACAGTAGACAGAGAGAGTGTAAATTTTTTATAGCAGAGTAGCGGAAATTTTTATTTATATTAAAGCAGAGTAGACTAAAGGGTGCATAATTTTCATAAGATTGTAGAAACCCAGGTGTTATGTTTTTCATAACTGAGTAGCAGAGGAGTTTTATTTATTTAAAACAGAGCATATTTATAGTGGGCATATTTTCATGACAGTAAAATTTAAGGTTCTGTATTTTTCATAACAGTGTAGAAATTGAAGTTTTATATTTTTCTTAAGAGAGTACAGAAGAGAGTTTATTTATTTTAAAGCAGAGTATATTAAGAGTGTGTATATTATTAATAACAGGTCGCAAAGTGAGGATGTGTATATTTTATCACAGTAGAAATAGAGAGTGTGTATTTTTTATAATATTAACAGTCGCTTTTATTTATTTTAAATCAGAGTATATTGAAAAGGTGTATATTCTCACAAGAGTGTAGCACAGGTGCTATATATTTCATAAATGATTAGCAGAGGTGTTTTTAATTATATAAAGCAGATCATATTTAGAGGGTACATATTTTTTATAAGAGAGTAAAAATTAAGATTCTGTATTTTTTATAACAGTGTAGAAAAAGAGGGATTATATTTTTTATAAGAAAATAGCAGAATCGTGTTTATTTATTTTAAACCACAGTATATTAAGAGTGTGTATATTATTAATAACAGGTTACAAAGTGAGGGTGTATATATTTTATCACAGTAGAAATAGAGAATATATTTTTTATAACATTAGCAGATGTTTTTCTTTATTTTAAAGCAGAGTATATTTAAAGGGTGTACAATTTTCATAAGAGTGTAGTAACAGGTGTTAAATTTTTCATAACTGATTAGCAGAGGAATTTTTATTCATTTAAAGAATAGCATGTTTAGAGGGTACATATTTATAATAACAGTAACAATTGAATTTCTTTTTTTTCATAACAGGGTATAAATAGAGGGATTATATTTTTTTACAACAGAATAGCAGAATAGTGTTTATTTATTTTAAAGCAGAGTATATTAAGAGTGTGTATATTATTAATAACAGGTTACAAAGTGAGGGGGTATATTTTTTATCACAGTAGACATGGAGAGTCTATATGTTTTATAACAGAGTAGCAGAAATTTTCATGTATTTTAAAGCACAGTATATTAAATTCTGTATAATTTTCATAAGAGTGTAGTAACAGGTGTTATATTTTTCATATCTGAACGACAGAGCAGTTTTTATTTATTTAAAACAGAGCATATTTATAGTGTGCATATTTTCATGACAGTAAAGATTAAGGTTCTGTATTTTTCATAACAGTGTAGAAATTGAGGTTTTATATTTTTCATGAGAGTACCGAAGAGAGTTTATTTATTTTAAAGCAGAGTATATTAAGAGTGTGTATATTATTAATAACAGGTTACAAAGTGAGGGTATATAATTTTTATCACAGTAGAAATAGAGAGTGTGTGTTTTTTATAACATTAACAGTCGTTTTTATTTACTTTAAAGCAGAGTATAATTATAGGTTGTATATTTTCATAATAGTGTAGTAACAGGGGCTATAATTTTCATAACTGAGTAACAGAGAAGTTTTTAATTATATAAAGCAGAGCACATTGAGATGGTACATATTTTTTTTAACAGTAAAAATTAAGGTTCTGTATTTTTCATAACAGGGTAGAAATAGACGGATTATATTTTTTATAACAGAATAGCATAATAGTGTTTATTTATTTTAAAGCAGAGTATATTAAGAGTGTGTATATTATTAATAACAGGTTACAAAGTGAGGGTGTATATTTTTTATCACAGTAGACATAGAGTGTATATTTTTTATAACAGAGTAGCAGAAATTTTTATTCATATTAAAGCAGAGTATACTAAAGTTTGTGTAATTTTCATAAGAGTGTAGAAACACAGGTGTTATATTTTTCATAACTGAGTAGCAGAGGAGTTTTTAGTTATTTAAAGCAGAGCATATTCAGTGGGAACATATTTTTTATAACAGTAAAAATTGAATTTCTATATTTTTCATAACAGGGTAGAAATAGAGGCATTATATTTTTTATAACAGAATAGCAGAATAGTGTTTATTTATTTTAAAGCAGAGTATATTAAGAGTGTGTATATTATTAATAACAGGTTACAAAGTGAGGGTGTATATTTTTTATCACAGTAGACATGGAGAGTCTATATGTTTTATAACAGAGTAGCAGAAATTTTCATGTATTTTAAAGCACAATATATTAAATTGTGTATAATTTTCATAAGAGTGTAGTAACAGGTGTTATATTTTTCATATCTGAGCAACAGAGCAGTTTTTATTTATTTAAAACAGAGCATATTTATAGTGTGCATATTTTCATGACAGTAAAGATTAAGGTTCTGTATTTTTCATAACAGTGTAGAAATTGAGGTTTTATATTTTTCATAAGAGAGTACCGAAGAGAGTTTATTTATTTTAAAGCAGAGTATATTTAGAGTGTGTATATTATTAATAACAGGTTACAAAGTGAGGGTGTATAATTTTTATCACAGTAGAAATAGAGAGTGTGTGTTTTTTATAACATTAACAGTCGTTTTTATTTATTTTAAAGCAGAGTATATTTATAGGTTGTATATTTTCATAATAGTGTAGTAACAGGGGCTATAATTTTCATAACTGAGTAACAGAGGAGTTTTTAATTATATAAAGCAGAGCACATTGAGATGGTACATATTTATTTTAACAGTAAAAATTAAGGTTCTGTATTTTTCATAACAGGGTAGAAATAGACGGATTATATTTTTTATAACAGAATAGCAGAATAGTGTTTATTTATTTTAAAGCAGAGTATATTAAGAGTGTGTATATTATTAATAACAGGTTACAAAGTGAGGGTGTATATTTTTCTCACAGTAGACATAGAGTGTATACTTTTTATAACAGAGTAGCAGAAATTTTTATTCATATTAAAGCAGAGTATACTAAAGTTTGTATAATTTTCATAAGAGTGTAGAAACACAGGTGTTATATTTTTCATAACTGAGTAGCAGAGGAGTTTTTAGTTATTTAAAGCAGAGCATATTCAGTGGGTACATATTTTTTATAACAGTAAAATTTGAATTTCTATATTTTTCATAACGGTAGAAATAGAGGGATTATATTTTTTACAACAGAATAGCAGAATAGTGTTTATTTTAAAGCAGAGTATATTAAGAGTGTGTATATTATTAATAACATGTTACAAAGTGAGGGTGTATATTTTTTATAACAGAGTGGCAGAAAATTTTATTTATTTTAAAGCAGAGTATATTAAAGTTTGTATAATTTTCATAAGAGTGTAGTAACAGAGTTGTTAAAATTTTCATAACTGTATAGTAGAGGAGTTTTCAGTTATTTAAAGTAGGGCATATTCAGAGGGTATATATTTTTTGCAAGAGAGTAAAAGTTAAGGTTCTATATTTTCATAACAGAGTGGAAATAGAGGGATTATGTTTTTTATAACAGAATAGCAGAATCGTTTTTATTTATTTTAAAGCAGAGTATATTAAAATTGTGTATATTATTAATAACAGGTTACAAAGTGAGGGTGTATATTTTTTATCACAGTAGAAATAGAGAGTGTATATTTTTTATAATATTAACAGTCGTTTTTATTTAATTTAAAGCAGAGTATATTTAAAGGGTGTATATTTTCATAAGAGTGTAGTAACAGGTGCTATATTTTTCGTACCTGATTAGCAGAGGAGTTTTTAATTATATAAAGCAGAGCATATTTAGATGGTACATATTTTTTATAACTAAAAATTAAAGTTGTGTATTTTTCATAACAGTGTAGAAATTGAGGGTTTATATTTTTCATAAGAGAGTACCGAATAGAGTTTATTTATATTAAAGCAGAGTATATTAAGAGTGTGTATATTATTAATAACAGGTTACAAAGTGAGGGTGTATGTTTTTTATCACAGTAGATATAGAGAGTGTATATTTTTTATAACAGAGTAGCAGATGTTTTTATTTATTTTAAAGCAGAGTATATTTAAAATTTGTATAATTTTCATAAGAGTGTAGAAACAGAAGTGTTATATTTTTCAAAAGTGGGTAGCAGAGGAGTTTTTAATTATGTAAAGCAGAGCATATTTAGAGGGTACATATTTATTTTAACAGTAAAAATTGAGCTTCTATATTTTTCATAACAGGGTAGAAATAGAGGGATTATATTTTTTATAACAGAATAGCAAAATAGGGTTTATTTATTTTAAAGCAGAGTATATTAAGAGTGTGTATATTATTTATAACAGATTACAAAGTGAGTGTGTAGGTTTTTTATAAGAGTATACTTAGAGAGGGTATATTATTTATAACAGAGTAGCAGAAATTTTTATTTATTTTAAAGTAGATTATATTGAAGTGTGTATAATTTTCATAATAGTGTAGTAACAGTTGTTGTATTTTTCTTATCTGAGCAACAGAGGGGATTTTATTAATTTAAAGCAGAGCATATTTAGAGGGTACATATTTTTTATAACAGAAAAATTTGAGGTTCTATATTTTTCATAACAGTGTAGAAATAGAGGGATTATATATTTTATAACAGAGTAATAGAATAGTGTTTATTTATTTTAAAGCAGAGTATATTAAGAGTGTATATATTAATTATAACAGGTTACAAAGTGAGGGTGTATATTTTTTATCACAGTAGAAATAGAGTTTATATTTTGTATAACAGAGTAACAGAATTTTTATTTATTTTAAAGCAGGTATATTAAAGGGTGTATAATTTTCATAAGAGTGTAGAAACAGAGCTTTTATATTTTTCATAACTGAACGGCTGTATATTTTTTGTAACAGATTACAAATTGAGGGTGTATATATTTTATAACAGAGAAGACATACAGGATTTTCTTTTTTATTTCAGAGCAAAAGAAGTCTGTTTATTTATATTAAAGAAATGTATTTAGAGGGTGTGTGTTTTATATAACAGTAAAAATTGAGTGTGTATATTTTTTATAACAGAGCAGAAATTGAGGGTGTATATTTTTTATAACAGTAGAAATAGAGGGTGTATATTTTTTAAAGCAGTACAAATTGAGGGTATATATATTTTATAACGAAGTAGAAATACAGAATGTATCTTTTTTATTATAGTGTAGCAGAATACTGGTTATTTATTTCAATGCAAAGTATATTTAAACAGTGTGTATTTTTTATAACAGAGTACAAATTTAGGGTGTATATTTTTTATAACATTAGAAATAGAGTTTTTATATTATGTATAATAGAGTAGCATGAGAGTGCTTTTTTATATTAAAGCAGTGTATATTTAGAGTGTGTATGTATTTAATAAACAAGTAGACATAGAAGGCTTTTATATTTTATAACACAGTAGAAATAGAGGGTGAATATTTTTTATAACACAGAAGGAATAGAGGGTGTATATTGTTTATAACAGTGTAGCAGAAGGGTGTTTATTTATTTTAAAGTAGAGTATATTTAGAGGGAGTATAATTTTCATAGCAGAGTAGTAATGAGGGGTGTCTATTTCTTATAGTAGTTAACAAAATGATGGTGTATCTGTTAATAACAGAGTAGAAATAGACAGTGTATATTTTTTTATAACAGAGTAGCAGATGTGTGGTTATTTATTTTAAAGCACAGTATATTTAGAGGGTGTATATTTTTTATACCGGAGTAAAATTTCAGGGTGTATATAGTCTATAACAGAGAAGAAATAGAAGGTGTATATTTTTTATAACAGAGTAGCAGAAGAGAGTTTACTTATTTTAAAGCAGAGTATATATACAGGGTGTATATTTTTTATTACAGAGTACAAATTGTGGGTTTATAATTTTTATAACAGTAGAAATAGAGGGTGTATATTTTTTATAACAGTACAAATTGAGTGAGTATATTTTTTTATAACAGAGTAGAAAGAAGGGGTTTATATTTTTTATAACAGAGTATTGGAAGTGTGATAATTTATTATAAAGTAGAGTTAGAGTGTGATTTTTTTTGACAGAGTACAAATTGAGAATATATATTTTTTATAACAGAGTAAAATCTGTGGGTGTATATTTTTTATAACAGAGTAACAGAAGAGTGTTTATTTTATTGAAAGCACACCATATTCAGAGGGTGTATATATTTTATAACAGAGTAGAAAGAGAGCATCTATCTTTAATAACTCAGTATAATTTGTGGGTCTATGTTTTTTTAACAGAGTAGAAATAGAAGTTTTAATTTTTATAACAGAGTAGTAGAAAAGTATTTATTTTAAAGCTGGGAATATTTAGAGTGTGTATATATATTATAACAGAGTAAAAGTTTAGGATGTATATTTTTATAACAGTGTAGTTTCAGAGGGTTTATATTTTTATAACAGAGAGGCAGAAGAGTGTTTTTTTATTTTAAAGCAGAGTATATTTAAAGGGTGAATAATTTTCATAAGAGTGTAGAAACAGAGGTGTTATATTTTTCATAAATGAGTAGCAGAGGAGTTTTTATTTATTTAAAGCAGAGCATATTTAGAGGGTACATATTTTTTCTAACAGTAAATATTAAGGTTCTATAATTTTCATAACAGGGTAGAAATAGAGGAATTATATTTTTTGTGACAGAATAGCAGAATAGCGTTTATTTATTTTAAAGCAGATTATATTAAGAGTGTGCATATTATTAATAACCGGTTACAAAGTGAGGGTGTACATTTTTTATCACAGTAGAAATGGAGAGTGTATATTTTTAATAACAGAGTAGAAATAGAGGGTGTATATATTTTATAACAGAGTATAAATTGAGGGTGTATATTGTTTACAACAGAGTAGAATTTGAGGGTGTATATTTTTTATAACATAGTAAAAATAGAGTATGTATATTTTTTATAACAGAGTAGAAATACAAGTTGTATATTTTTCATAACAGAGTAGAAATTGAGGGTGTATATTTTTATAACAGTACAAATTGAGGGTGTATGTGTTTTATAACAGTGGAAATGGAGTGTGTATATTTTTAATAACAGAGTACAAATTGAAGATGTATGTATTTTATAACAGAGTATAATTACAGGTTGTATATTTTGTATAACAGAGAACAAATAGAAGGTGTATATTATCTCTAACAATAGAAATGTAAGGTTTATATTTGTATAACAGAATAGCAGTAGAGTGATTATTTTCACAAAGAGCATATTTAGTGGGTGAATAAATTTTATAACAGCGTAAAAACTGACGGTGTATATTTTTTATAACAGAGTAGAAATTGAGGGTGTATATTTTTTATAACATAGTAGAAATAGAGGGTGTAGATTTTTTATAACTGTACAAATTAAGGGTGTGTTTATTTTATAACATAGTAGAAATACAGGGTGTATATTTTTTATAACAGTGTAGCAGGAAAGGAATGGAGCAATGAATGGAAAGGAATGGGGAATGGAATGGAAAGGAAGAGGGAGTGAAGTGAAACGGAATGGAGAATGGAATGGGGCACATAATGGAGTGGAATGGGGAACGGAATGGAGAATGGAAGAGTAATGGAATGAAATGGAGTGAAAAATGGAATATAGAATGGAATGTAGAATGGAATGGAATGGTACGGGGAATGGAATCGGGAATGGAATGGGGCATGCAATGGAATGGAATGGGAAATGGAATATAATGGAATGGGGAATGGAATGGAATTGAATGGAGAATGGAATGGAATGGAACAGGGAATGGAATGGAGAATGGAATGTGGAATGTAATGTAATGGAATGAGAAATGGGATATAGAATGGAATGTTTAAAGGAATGGAATGGAACTGGGAATGGAAAGGGTCATGAAATGGAATGGAATGGGGAATGGAATGGGGAATGGAATGGAGAATGGAAGGGAATGGAACGGGGAATGGAATGGGGAATGGGATGGGGAATGGAATTTGGAATGGAAGGGAATGGTACGGGGAATGGAATGGGAAATGGAATGAGAAATGGAATATAGAATGGAATGTTTAATGGAATGGAATGGAACGGAGAATAGAATGCAATGCAGAATGGAATGGAATGGGGAATGGAACGGAATGGAACGGGGAATGGAATGGTTAATGGAATGGAATGGAATGTGAAATGGAATGGGGAATGGAATGGAGAATGGAATGGGGAATGAAATTAAATGGAATGAGAAATGGAATATAGAATGTAATGTTTAATTAAGTGGAATGGAACAGGCAATGGAATGGGGAAGGAAATGGAATGGAACCGGGAATAGAATGAGTAATGGAATGGAGAATTGAATGGGGAATGGAATAAAATGGAATGAGAAATGGAATATAGAATGGAATGGGGAATGGAATGGAATGGGAAACGGAATGATGCATGTAATGGAATGGAATGGGGAAGGGAATGAAATGGAATGGAGAATGGAACGGAATGGAACGGAGAATGGAATGGGGAATGGAATTGGAAATGGAATGGCTCATGTAATGGAATGGAATGGGGCATGTAATGGAATGGAATAGGGAGTGGAATGGAGAATTGAATGGAGAATGGAATGGAATGGAACGGGCAATGGAATGGGGAATGGAATGGAATGGGACTGGGAAAGGAATGGGAAATGGAATGGGGAATGGAATGGGGAATGGAATGGTGCATGTAACGGAATGGAATGGGGAATGTAAGAGAGAATGGAATGGAATGGAACAGGGAATGGAATGGGGAATGGAATGAAATGGAATGAAAAATGGAATATAGATTGGAATGTTTAATTAAATGGAATGGAATGGGGAATGGAATGGGGAATGGAATGGAATGGAACGGGGAATGGAATGTTGAATGGAATGGGGAATGGAATGGAGAATGTAATGTGGAATGGAATGAAATGGAATGAGAAATGGAATAAAGAATGGAATGGAGAATGGA
>PVKV010036926.1:0-15283 GCA_004027835.1 Alouatta palliata
TTTTTTTTTTTTGTATTTTTAGTAGAGACGGGGTTTCACTACATTGGCCAGGTTGGTCTCAAACTCCTGACCTTGTGATCCACCCTCCTCGGACTCCCAAAGTTCTGGGATTACAGACGTGAATCACCGCACCCAGCAAAGTTTTCTAGAGAAAATATAACTAGACGGTGACCATATGTTTTGTTTCTGCTTTCCACCAATCCTTTGTTATAGGAAAATTGGTTTCACATTATTTTTCTAATCAATATCTATCACAACAGTCTTAATTGAAATACTTCCTACCTTATCTTATTCATGTCTAAATTTTATCATCTCTTGGAGACCAACATAACTGCACCCTTTCCATGAAGACTCTTCAGTGGTCTTTTATACAACCTTAGCCATTGTTTACTGCTCTCAACTGTCTGACCCTCAGAACTTGCTGCCTTATAAAAGCATCTTCTTATTTGCGTGTTCTTTCTGTGCCTGTCAAACAGGAATGCTTCAAAGACAGACAGAAATACTCAACAAAGAACTGTTGCTACCAGAGATTCAACTTTTTTCAAAAGATTCACAATATTTTTATTTTTGTTTTTAATAAATTCCTTTCTTTGGATCATGACAGTTATAATTTTAGAAATCATTTTTATAGAGATATAAAAAAGATGAATCTGACACACAGGTGTGGGGCCAAGATGGCTGAGTAGAAGCATTTCTTGTCTCCCATCAAAATAAAACATAACTGGCAACCAAAGTATCTAGGTTCTCTCATCAAAATTGACTAAAAGGCTCGTGTGACTCACAGAGAGAAAGCAAACCAGTGTGGTGTGGTCACCCACCTGAGAGCCACATGTGGAAGGGGAACCCCCTCCCCCTAGCCAAAGCAGGCTGTGAGTGAGCATGCTACTCAGTAGGGGAAGCTGTGCTTTTTCCATAGAACTGTGCAACTCATGGATCAGAAGATCCCACCTGTGAACCCACACCGCTGGGTTCTAGTGTCCCAACCCAGCAGCATGCAGATTCTTACAACATGTCAGCTGGAATCTGCTTAAGCCTACCTAACTCCCAAAGTGAGGGATGACCAGCACCTGCTGCAGCTGCCTGCTCTCTAATCCATTTGAGCTCCTTGGGGAAGAGGCATCAGGCAGCACTGGGACCCAAAACGGCCTAACACACTAAGCTCTCTGGGTAGGGCAGCACCCATCTCTATAGCTGCAGCTTGCACTTTTCCCCTGCTGGAGCCAGAGAAAGTGGATGGCTTGGTCCCAAAACTTGTCCCCACAGCCCAACATACCTACTATGTTAGTCAGTGGCCAGAGTGCCTCTTCAGGTCTACCCCTGACCCATCGTTCCTCAGTGGGTGGGACTTCCCTGCAAAATCTCCAATAACTCCAGCCAGAGGCTCAGGGACAGAATTCAGAGCTTCCTGGGCCTGAGCCCACAGGGGTAAGTGTGGCTGCAATCTCTGCAAACCAGCAGACTTAGCCTCTCCTACTGGTAGTTCTGAGGGATCCAGGCAGCCCAGATAAGTGGGTTTCCCCTTAGCGAAGCACATGCTATCCACCAAGGGACAAAGTGCTTCATTAAATGGGTCCTGCTCCCTGTGCCACTCAACTGGATGAGACCCTCCAACAGGGGTTGTCAGACACCCTGTACAGGAGTGACATTACTGGCATCAGGTTGGTGCCCCACGGGGTCAGAGGTCCCAAAAGAAGGAGCAGGCGCCTGTCTTTGCTGTTCTCCAGCTTCCTTAAGTGCCATTTCCAGGCATGGGAGTGAATGAAATGAAAAGGGCCTGAGGTGAACCCCCAGCAAACTGCAGCAGCCCTAACAAAGAGGGACCTGACTAGTGAAAGAAAAACCATCAGAAAGCGACAAAAGGATCAAAAACAAACACAAAAAAGGCCCCCACAAAATCCCCATCCAAGCGTCAGCAGCCTCAAAGACCAAAACTAGACAAACTCATGAAGATGAGAAAGAATCATCAAAAAAATGCTGCAAACCCAAAAGGCCAGAGTTCTTCTTCTCCTTCAAATGATCACAACATCTCCCCCCATCAAAGGCCTGGAACTGGATGGAGGATCAGATGGACAGATTGACAGAAGTATGCTTCAAAAGATGGGTAATAAAAAACTATGCTGAGCTAAAGTAGCATGTTCTAACACAATATGCAGAAGCTAAGAACCTTGATAAATGGTTAGAGGAATTGCTAACTAGAATAACCAGTTTAGAGAGGAACATAAATGATCTGATGGAGCTAAAAAACATAGAGCAAGAACTTTGTGAAGCATACACAAGTATCAAAAACCTAATCGACCAAGTGGAAGAAAGGATACCAGAGTTTGAAGATCACTTTATTGAAATAAGACATGCAGAAAAGAATAGAGAAAAAAGAATGAAAAGGAATGAACAAAACCTCCAAGAAATATGGAACTTCACAGTGGAAAACACCTATGATTGATTGGAGTATGAGAAGAAGATGGGAAGAATGGAAACACACTTCAGGCTATTATCCGGGAAAACTTCCCCAATCAAGCAAGACAAGCTAACAAGCAAATTCAGCAAATACAGAGAGCACCATTAAGATACTCTACAAGGGCCAGGCGCGGTGGCTCACGCCTGTAATCCCAGCACTTTGGGAGGTCGAGGAGGGTGGATCACGAGGTCAAGAGATCGAGACCATCCTGGTCAACATGGTGAAACCCCGTCTCTACTAAAAATACAAAACTTAGCTGGGCATAGTGGCACGTGCCTGTAGTCCCAGCTACTCGGGAGGCTGAGGCAGGAGAATTGCTGGAACCCAGGAGGCGGAGGTTGCGGTGAGCCGAGATCGCGCCATTGCACTCCAGCCTGGGTAACAAGAGCGAAACTCCGTCTCAAAAAAAAAAAAAAAAAAGATACTCTACAAGAAGAGCAACCCCAAGACACATAATCATCAGATTCTCCAAAGTCGAAATGAAAGAAAAACTGCTAAGGTCAGCCAGAGAGAAACGCCAGGTCACTTACAAAGGGAAGCCAGTCAGACTAACAGCAGACCTCTCAGCAGAAACTCTACAAGCCAGAAGAATTTAGGGAGGCAATATTCAAAATTCTTAAAAAAATTTTCAACCCAGAATTTCATTTCCAGCCAAACTAAGCTTCATAAGTGAAGGGGAAAGAATATCCTTTCCAGACAAGCTGGAAGGACTTGTTACCACTAAGCCTGCCCTGCAAGAACTCCTGAAGGAAGCACTGTATATGGAAAGAAAAAAAAATGTACCAGCCACTGCAAAAAACACACCCAAATATAAAGATCAATGACACTATGAAGAAGCTGCGTCAACTAGTGTGCAAAATAACCAGATAGCATCATGACGACAGGTTCAGATTCACACATAACAATACTAACTACAAATGTAAATGGGCTAAATGTCCAATTAAAATAACACAGACTGGCAAATTGGAGAAGGAGTCAAGACATGTACTGTATTCAGGAAACCCATTGTACATGCAATAAAGGAATGGAGGGATATTCACCAAGCAAATGGAAAACAAAACAAAAGAAAAAAACGGGTTGCAATCCTAGTCTCTGACAAAACAGACTTAAACCAACAAAGATCAAAAAGACAAAGAAGGGCGTTACATAATGGTAAAGGGAACAATTCAACAAGAAGAGCTAACTATTCTAAATATGCACCCAAAACAGAGAACCCAGATTCATAAAGCAAGTTCTTAGAGACTTACAAGGAGAAGGAGATTTAGACTTCCACAGAACAATAGTGAAGACTTTAAAACCCCACTGATACTATTAGACAAATCAATGAGACAGAAAATTAACAAGAGTATTCAAGACTTGAACTCAACGGTGGATCAAGTGGACCTAGCAAATGTCTATAAAACTCTCCACCCCCAAGTAAAAAGAATGCACTTTCTTCCCAAAGCCAAATGGCACTTATTCTAAAATCAACGACATAATTGAAAGTAAAACACTCCTTAGCAAATACAAAAGAACTGAAATCATAACAAACAGTTTGTCAGACCACATTGAAATCAAATTAGAACTCAGATTAAGAAACTCACTCAAAACCACACAATTTCATGAAAATCAAGCAAGCTGCTCCTGAATGACTCCTTGGTAAATAATGAAATCAAGAAGTTCCTTGAAATCAATGAGAACAAAAAGACAATGTACCAGAATCCCTGGAACACAGCTACAGCAGTATTAAGAGGGAAATTTCTAGCACTAAATACCCACATCAGAAAGGTGGAAAGATATCAAATAAACACCCTAAGATCACAATTAAAAGAGCTAGAAAGGCAAGATAAAGCTAATTCAAAAGCCAGCAGAAGTCAAGAAATAACTAAGAGAAGAACTGAAGGAAATACAGACAGGAAAAACCCTCAAAAAACTCAATGAATGTAGGAGTAGTTTTTTTGAAAAAAATAGCAAAATAGATCACTACTAGAACAATAAAGAAGATGAGAAGGAAGAATCAAATAGACACAATAAAAATGATAAATGGGATATACCCCTAACCCCACACAAATACAAACAGGCATCAGAGAATATTATAAACACTTCTACCCAAATAAACTGGAAAAACTAGAAGAAATTGATTAATTCCTGGATGCATAACCTTATGAAGACTAAACCAGGAAGAAGTCAAATTCCTGAACAGACCAATAACAAGCTCTGAAATTGAGGAAGTAATTATTTCCTAAAACCAAAACCAGCCAAGGACCAGGACTGAATTCTACCAGAAATACAAGGAGGAGTTGGTACCATTCCTTCTGAAACTATTTCATACAATTGAAAACAAGAGACTCCTTCCTAACTCATTTTATGAAGCCAGCATCATCCTGATACCAAAACTAGGAAGAGACACAAAAATAAAGCAAAATTTCAGGTCAATATCACTGATGAACATCGATGTGAAAATCCTCAATAAAATACTTGCAAACTGAATCCAGCATCACATAAAAAAACTTACCCACCAGTCAAGTAGACTTCATCCTTGGGATGCAAGCTTGGTTCAACATGTGCAAATCAATAAATGTAATCCATCACATAAACAAAACCAAAGACAAAAACCACATGATTGATTATCTTAATAGATGTAGAGACGGCCTTTGATGAAATTCAACATCCTTCATGTTAAAAACTCTCAATATACTTGGTATTGATGGACAATATCTCAAAATAATAAGAGATATTTATGTCAAATCTACAGCCAATATTATATTTAATGAGAAAAAGCTGGAAGCATTCCCTGTGAAAACTGGCATAAGACAAGGATGTCCTCTTTCATCACTTGCATTCAACATAGTATTGGAGGTTCTAGCCATGGCAATCAGGCAAGAGAAAGAAGTAAAGTGTATTTCAAATTGAAAGAGAGGAAGTCAAGTTGTCTCTGTAGGCAGATAACATGATTTTATATTTAGAAAACCTCATCATCTCAGCTCAAAATTTCTTGAACTGATAACCCCAGCAAAGTCTCAGGACACAAAATCAATGTGCAAAATCCACAAGCCTTCCTTTCCACCAACAATAGGCATGCAGAATGAATGAATTCTCATTTACAGTCACTACAAAGAAAACAAAATACCTAGGAATGCAGCTAAAAAGGAATGTGAAGAACCTCTTCAAGAAGAACTACAAACCAATGCTCAGTGAAATAAAAGAGGACACAAACAAATGGAAAAACAATCCATCCTCATGGGTAGGAATAATCAATATTGAGAAAATGGCAGTACTGCCCAAATAAATTTATAGATTCAATGCTATTTCCATCAAACTACCATTCACATTCTTCACAGAATTAGAAAAATAAAACTATTTTGAATTTCATATGAAATCAAATAAGACCTTGTATACCCATGACCATCTTAACCAAAAAGAACAAAGCTGGAGGCATCACGCTACCTGATCTCATACTATACTACCAGGCTACAGTAACCAAAACGGCATGGTACTGGCACTAAAACAGACATTTAGACCCATGGACCAAAACAGAGACCTCAGAAATAATACTGTACATCCCAAACTTGACAAAAATAAGCAATGGGGAAAGGATCTCCTATTCAGTAAATCGTTCTAGGAAACCGGATAGCCATATGCAGAAAACTGAAACTGGATCTTTTCCTTACATCTTATACAAAAATTAACTCAAGATGGATTAAAGACTTAAAAGTAAAACCCAAAATCATAAAAACTCTAGAAGAAACCTTAGGCAATACCATTCAGGTCATAGGCATGGGCAAGGACTTCATGACAAAATCACCAAAGCAATCGCAACAGAAGCCAAAATTGACAAACAGGATCTAATCAAACTAAAGAGATTCTGCACAGCAAAATGAAATGACATCAGCGTGAACAGGCAACCTACAAAATGGGAGAAAGTTTTTGCAATCTACTCATCTGACACAGGTCTTTATCCAGAATTTACAAGGAACATAAACTTATTTACAAGAAAAAACAACCCCATCAAAAAGTGGGCAAACGATATTACAGACACTATGCAAAAGAAGACATTTATGTGGCCAAGAAACATATGAAAAAAAGCTCAACATCACTAATCATCAGAGAAATGCAAAATGAAAACCAGAGTGAGATACCATCTCATGCCAGTCAAAATGGCGATTATTAAAAAGTCAAAAAACAATAGATGCTGGTGGGGCTGAGGAGGAAAAAAAAAAAAAAGAAAACGCTTTTACACTTTTGGTGGGAAAGTAAATTAGTTTAGCCATTGTAAAAGACAGTATGACAATTCCTTAGGGATACAGGACCAAAAATATCATTTGACCCAGCAATCCCATTACTGAGTATATACCCAAAAAACTATAAATCATCCTACAATGAAGACACATGCACACGTAATTTTATTGCAGCACTATTTACAATAGCAAGTATGTGGAACTAACCCAAATGCCCATCAGTGATAGATTGGATAAAGAAAATATGGTACATATACACCATGGAATACTATGCAGTCAAAGGAATGAGATCATGTCCTTTCCAGGGACCTGGATGCAACTGGAAGCCATCATCCTCAGCAAACTAACATAGGAACAGAAAACCAAACTCTGCAAATTCTTACTCATAAGCGGGAGTTGATCATTGAGAACATATGGACACAGAGAGGGGAACATCATACCCCAGGGCCTGTTGGGGGTGGTGGGTGAGGGGAGGGAACTTAGAGGATGAGTCAATAGGTGCAGCACACCACCAAGACACACATATACCTATGTAACAAACCTGCGCATTCTGCGCTCTGCACATGTATTCCATTTTTGTTGTTGGTGTTGTTTTTAAGAAGAAGAATTTTTTAAAAAGATGAATCCTACCTTGGGATTTCTAATATGAAAGTGATAGGAACTTGCATATGGGAGAAACAACCACAGGTAACAGAATGATTTATTCAGCTATTAGTGCAAAGAAAGTGTATTTGCCACTACCTTGATTTCCACACTCCATTCCAATCCCAATTTTAGTAGTATAATCACATTATTGTGATACTTTTTAATGTATTCCTTCGTTTACACAAAACCAGAAATAAGAGTCTTAGTAATTATAGTGTTAGGTAAGAATTAATACTCATTTGACAAAAATAACAAAATAAATTCTGCTTGGTTTGGTTTTGAATAGGCCCCTATTTTCATTATCCCTTTTTTCCATTTTTTTCCATCTCCCTCTCTCTCTCTCTTTCTCTCTCTCTCTCTCTCTCTCTATATATATATATATACACATATATATGTATATATATATATTCTATTCATACTAGTTGCTTCATTTGAAAAATCAGGAAAATATTTGTAAAGCAAAAAAGATTTTGAAGAGAAAAAAAATTGTCAGACTTTGCATAGCCTTCTGGATGGATGTGTTTATGTCATTTCTTTATCCATGGGAGGAAAATCATACAGTAGTAAGAACATTTCATTATTATCACTCTAAGTTTTCAGAATAAGGCTGGAAGTTCTGAATTTAAGCGGAAAGTAAGCTAAATAAACAGAGGAAGTTGAATTTCCACCCAGCCTGTCCAGTCTTCTGTTTTAAATACAGTCTTTACTTATGGGCCTTTTTCACATAGTCATATGTATTTTCATTGGACATAGATTACTATTATTGTAGGGCTAGTTTGGATCAAATCTCCTTCCCACAACCCACTTCCTATCAGAGTTAATGGGTTTGCAGCTCATTTATAATGATCATATTGGCAGGAATTTAGCTGATATTTCCAGACACTCAATAGGAGTGGTTTTTCTACTCTCCTGAGTGCCTCTCTGCTGCAGGTAAAGAATGTTACAGCTGGATGAGAGAGCTAATTAGAGCCACTTAGAGCTTGAGTGACCAGCAATGGCATTAAAATGTCTGGCAGAATCTACCTTGTCCTTGTAACAGAGAGGTTTTGTATCTTTGCAAATACCTGTCTTGGAACATTAAACATTTTATAGAATTGCAGGTAATAAGCATTTAAATTTAATAATCAAAAGCGGCATTGCCAAAGTAATCCTGAAAGTAGGACTTCACTAGATATAATTACACATTGACTGCCGAAGGCATCTCAAAATTAACAGTAAATTTTAGATGCTTAATGAGAAATATTAAAGTTCTATAACAAATTTGAACTTAATAAATCCGGTGAACTGAATTAATTCAACATATGTATTCATGTTTTCTCATATAAGGCACATTGTCTCAGTACTTTGCAGGAGCTATTGGAGGTCTGTCTTCATTTTACTTTATTTATTTTGTTCCAGTGGGATACATCAATCTTTTTACGAGTGAGAATGTTTTTGCATAACATTTTATTCCTATCCACTCAGTTCACAAGAATGTAGAACTTCATCTGTCCCTTGGAAACTGGGGAAGATTGTGTAGGCAGAAGAAGGATCAAATCGTGTTATTTTATATTTTTATAGCTTTCGTTTGAAAAAAAAAATGGTGTGATTACAAACAGCAGAAGAAAACTTTTAAATGTTAAATTAGAATTTTGAAGACACTGAAGCTATTACATTATATTCAAAATGTAGTTGTGCAAAATTATATTTTTTAATCTACCTAATTATTCACCTGTCATGAATATAGCTATCTGAAAAATTGCAATACTGTCTTCTATAATCTCCAGATGTTCCAAATAATGATTAGAAATAAACAGGAGTACATTTTTAAAATATGTTTTTAAAGGGCTAAGAATCGAAAATATTATAAATGGGAAATACTTAAAAAACATTTTATAATATACTTTATGCTTGAAAGGTAAATAGTAGATATAGAAAACTGTATGACAAATTTCTACTACTTAACCAGTTCTAAATATGACACAAAGCCTACATTTATTATAATTATGTATATTTATAATGCACCATTTTCTGAAAGTCACAGCAACAGTATGTAGCCATAATTTATAAGGGAGTAATCAATAATTTCTGATAGGTTGAACACAGCAAAATCAATTAGCATCTATATAGAAACAAAAATTGTTTTTCTGGTATGCCTTTCTAAACAGCTTTAAAGACTACACGATGAAAATGCACTTCATGGAATTGCTTGTCCTTACTCAAATTCAATTCTAGTTATGACCCTGAGAGATGATTAGTAAATTCAACTTTTTAATTAGCATTTTGCTAATTCATTGAAATTATAATGCATTCATGCGTTTGATTGTCAAGGTGCAGATGTGCTAATATGAGGCTATAATTTTCTCATCTAAATAACTCTTTCAGTAAAACCTCCAATTTCTCACAATTTTATTGTATAAGACCTATTATTCCTCATTTTTAAAAAATGAATTGAGAACTGGATTTTGAAGTCAGCTTGTATTGTTACAATAGATTGTTCAGGAAACCAGGAACCAAAATAAACTAACATTTTTAAAATAATTTTTTAATTCTATTTTGGTTAAAACTAGTGGATCAGTTAAAGTAACTTTTAAATGTACCAAGTGGAATACATTTATAAATTATATCAGAATAGACCCAAATAGAAATTATTAAATGAAAAATTAAAAGGATGCTGGTTTTACATTTTATTGCAGTGAAGAAGTATGGGCATGATAATCATGAAATCTTCACCATGGGATGTTCAGGTGAAATTGGTACTAAACCAAAAAATGGGCATTTATTTAATATGTGGTTTCATGAGATAAACCTTGGTACTTAAAATAATAATTGATTGATATGTTTCTCAAAGCTTCCTAGGGTTTATCCAAACATACATCTATTTATATTGAACTTTAGTGCTTATTTCATACAAATCACAAGCTCCTATGAACTGGGCAGCTTTGCTTCAACTCTATAGCAAATGAGAAAAAAAGTAGTAAAATATGGAGTGTGGCTGTTCAAAGAAATGCCGGGATGCACTATGACATTGTTTTCTTTCTGTACATGAGATAGATTGTTAGAATAAATTAAATGTTTCCAAACGAGGTGAGAGAACTTGCAAACCAGGATTCTTGGCCATGAATCCTGTTTACAAATGAGGTAAACTGCCTGGAATCAGGCACCCAAACGCATGATGGTTGCTGCCTACTCTGCCAGCAGAGATGTTTGTGCTGTTCGTCCTGAGAACATTGGCCAGCAAAACTGCTATTATTGCAAACATGTGTAGCAATGCTGAATGAGATTTGTAAGGAACCAAGCAGTAGAATGAATACTAGTGTTTGGGACAAATGCTTTCTTAGGACATAATTTAAAAAGCACTTCCTACATTCCAAAACTCTGCTATACGGAATGCTTATTACATGGATAATAGTATAAAGAGACCTCTGTGTTGCTCCTGCCATGGCCTACATAAGTCCCTAGTAGGTAATCCCTCACAGCAATTTTATAGCATCTGGCTCTAGGTAGCTCATAAAACAAAGTGAAGCATGGCAGTCATGGCAATGCTGATTAACTGAGATTGGCTTATGTTGAGTTTCACTGTTGTACTTCCAAGTGGAATTATACTGTGTCTCATGATTCTTTCATGCTAGGAAATTATTTTTTGTTCTTTACTTATTAATGTTTATATAAAAATTGAAGTAACTTTCATCTTTGTTTGATAATATCTAAGTTAACTTAAAATTTATGAAGATGAAGTTTCTAAAGTTCTCAGAAATTGCCAAACATTTGGAAATAATCATTTTAAAAATTTTAATATGGAATTTTATTTTCAGAGGCAATGAAGGTTACTATCAAATAAGAAAGAATTTGATAAAAAATAAGTTTCACTAAGACTTTAAATGTAAGTTTACAATCCTAAATTGTATCTTAGGTGGACATTCTAATTGAATTAATTGTATCATTTTCATGCATACATTCAGTACTTTTAAGTTAATTCAATATCAATGGTTAACTTTAGGTGTCAACTTGACTAGAATAAGGATTACTTAGCTGGAAGAACATTGTTTCAGGGTGTGTCTGCAGGAGTGTTTTGGGAGGAGAGTGCTATGTGAGTCAGTGGATTAAGTGAGAAATATTCTCCTTCAATGTGGGAAGGAACCATCCAATTTGGGATTCCAGATGGAAGAAAAGTCAAAAGAAGAACAAACTATTGCTCTCTTTCCTGCTTCCAAAGCCAGAGGCCCTTCTTTTTTAAAAAATTTTATTTATTATTAAGTTCTGGGGCACATGTGCAGATTGTGCAGGTTTGTTACATAGGTATACACATGCCACGGTGGTGGTTTGCTGCATCCATCACCCCATCATCCAGATTAGGTATTTCTCCTAATAGTATTCCTCTCCAATCTCCCCACCCCCTGCTACTCCTTCTCTAGCCCTCTACTCCACAGGCCACGGTGTGTGATATTCCCCTCCCTGTGTTCTCACTGTTCAACACCAATTTATGAGTGAGAACATGTGGTGTTTGGTTTGCTGTTCTTGTATCTTTTCTGAGAATGATGTTTTCCAGTTTCATCCATGTCCCTGCAAAGGACATGAACTCATCCTTTTTTATGGCTGCATAATATTCCATGGTGCATATATGCCATATGTTTTGGTATCCAGTCTATCATTGATGGGAATTTACCATAACAGAAATATGGACGAATGGAACAGAACAGAGGCCTCAGAAAGAATGCCCCACAACTACAACCATCTGATTTTTGACAAATCTGACAAAAACAAGCAATGAGGAAAGGATTCCTTATTTAATAAATGGTGTTGGGAAAACTGGCTAGCCATATGCTGATAGCTGGAACTGGATCTCTTCTTTACACCTTACACAAAAATTAATTCTAGATGGATTAAAGATTTAAACATAAGACTTAACATCATAAAAAAACTCTAGAAGAAAGCCTGGGCAATACCATTCAGAACATAGGCATGGGCAATGACTTCATGACTAAAACACCAAAAGCAATGGCAACAAAAGCCAAAATAGACACATGGGATCTAATTAAACTTCAGAGCTTCTGCACGGCAAGGGAAACTATCTGTGGAGTAAACCGGCAATCATTAAAATGGGAAAAAGTTTTTGCAATCTACCCATCTCACAAAGGCCTAACAACCAGGTTCTACAGAGAACTTAAACAAATTTACAAGAAAAAATAACCATCAAAAAGTGGGCAAAGGATATGAACAGATACTTTCCAAAAGAAGACATTTATGCAGCCAACAAACATATGAAAAAGAAGCCAGAGGCCCTTTTATTCTTGCATTTAAGTATCAGAATTCCAGTTCCTCCAGTTCTTGGACTCTGAAACTCATACCAGCAGCTCTGTTCTTGCTTGGGCTTTTGAACACAGGACTGAATTCATACCACTGGATTCCCTAGACCAGGGAAGCCAATTGGCGTGGCTCAGTCCAAGTTTGAGCACCTGAGGAATGCTTGGACTGAGTTAGGTCACTGGCTTCCCTGGGCTCCAGTTTGCACGTGGCCTATCATGAGACTTCCCAGCCTACATAATCATGTGAGCCTATGTCCCTAATAAATCTTCTCTAATATAGCTATCTCCAAATCCTGTATGTTCTCTCTCCCTAAGAACCCTGACTAACACAGCCATTAACCTTTAACAGCACATTTCAAATTACTTCGGTTTCCAAATATACCTAAGACCTTCTAAATACCATTCAAATGAAAACATAAAGCCAACAATTTATAGTACCACTTAGAAATGAAGCCCAACTTTACGGGACATCACTGTAATATTTTCCTGATGAATAGTTCCAGAAAAAATTTTATTTAAGAAGTGATTGTATTTTAAAAAGAAGATGCATGGAAGGAACAATGAGGAGAACATGAAACACACTTAGAACATATTGTGGTTTATATAAATTATATTCCTGGACACTTCTCTGGTAACAACAAGTGTTGTGTTCTCCAACTTTCCTGTTAATCAGCAATGTTGAATCAACTTGGTTGCTTCACTGTATAATGTTTCCAAGAAAAACTAAAGCCTCATTAATGTACACACAGCCCTTGGAAGAAGATGTATAATATGCATTTGATTCCACTGTGGTTTTATGAGAATCCTAGGCATTAAAAAAAGAAAATTACATAGCAAATTCTCACTGGGTACTTTTTGAGGTCACACAGAGCAAGGTGGTCTTCAGATTGACAAGTGTGCACCTTATCTGAGTTATAAAGATAACTGTATCAGCCCTGTTATTAAGTTTTTCAGCTTTTCGATATTTTAATAAAAGGATTAGTCAATAGTCCAAAATTGTTCACTTTTTCACTTCATTTTTGTTTTGATCATATGGCACTGAGAGGGACCAAGTTTTAGATCAATCAATGGGAAGATAAAATGAAATATGAGGAGAAACAAAAATGCACATAAAATTCCCAGGACTTGATGATGGCAAAAGTAATTGGGAAGTTATTCCATAAGTTATTAGAATTTCAGAAATATCTATGGCATTGCTTACTTTAACCACATAATAGATGAGATTAATAAGTATTCTGTTAATCATCAGCAGAATTATTATCATCATTAATAATGTAAATGTTTTCTTTTTCCATTTCTTTTTATTTTTTTTAACTTACAATTTCAGGAGTACATGTGTAGATTTGTCATATAGGTAAACTTGAGTCATGGGGATTTGTTGTACAGACTATTTCTTCACCCAGGTGTTAAACCTAGTAAACATTATTATTATTTTTTTAACCAAATTATCTCCCTTATTCCACCCCCTACTTTCCACTTTCCATTAGGCCCTAGGGTGTGTTATTTCCGACTACATGTACATATGTTCTCATCATTTAGCTCCCATTTATACATGAGAACATGTGGTATTTGATTTTCTATTTCTGCATTAGTCTGCTACGAAAAATGGCCTCCAGCTCCATCCATGTCCCTGCAAAGGACATAATCTAGTCCTTTTTTTTAATGGCTGCATGATATTCCATGGTGTACATGTACCACATTTTCTTTATCTACTCTATTATTGATGGGCGTTTAAGCTTATTTTATTTATTTGCTATTGTGAATAGTGCTGCAATGAATATACTAATGCATTTGTATTTACAATAGAACAATTTATATTCCTTTGGGCGTATACCCAACAATGGGATAGTGGACTAATGGTAGTTCTGACTTTAGGTCTTTCAGGAATTGCCACAGTGTCTTCTACAATGGCTGAACTAATTTACACTCCCAACAACAGAATATAAGTCTTCTTTTTTCTCCACAACCACATCAGAATATTTTATTTTATTTTATTTTACTTTCTATTAATAGTCATTGTGACTGATGTGAGATGGTACTTCATTGTGGTTTTCATATCATTTCTCTAGTAATCGGTAGTGTTGAGCATTGTTTCATATGATTGTTGGCCACATGTATTTTCTCTTTTGAAAAGTGTCTGTTCACGTCCTTTGCCCACTTTCTAACATTCACTTTGCCTGAAAATCAGATTTGGGGATAAGATACAGATCATAAAATACATATTTAACGTGTTTAAAGAAATAAAATTTGAAGAAAGAATTCACAGATTGAAACATTAAACAAAACAAAAAAAAAACTCAGCAAAGAGAAATAAAAATGGATAACTTGAAAAAAGTTAACAAGACATTTAGATGTCCTAGTCTGTTTTCTGTTGCTAAAACTGAATACTACAAACTGGTGATTTGTAAGAATAGAGATGTATTTGTTCATGGTTCTAGAGATGAAGAATTCAAGAGCATATTTCTGGTATCTTATAAGAGATTCCTTGCTGTGTCATAACATAATGAGGGAATCACGTAGCAAGTGGCCAAGAGTGTGCCCACTCAGGTTTCTCATCCTCTTTTTACAAAGCCATCAGTCCTACCACAGAGGTTCCATTGTTAGGATTTTATCTCATCCTAAACATCTCCCAAAGCACTGCTTCCAATCAACATATAAATTTGAAGATTACATTCCCAGCA
>PVKV010036928.1:0-15265 GCA_004027835.1 Alouatta palliata
AAATACAAAAATTAGCCGGGCATGGTGGTGTGTACCTGTAATCCCAGCTACTCAGGAGGCTGAGGCAAAAGAATCTCTTGAACCTCGGAAGCAGAGGTTGCAGTGAGCCAAGATGACACCACTGTACTCCAGACTGGGCGACAAAGAAAGACTCCATCTCAAAAAAAAAAAAAAGAAGAGAATAACGTCTCTCTTTCTCTCTCTCTCTTTTTCCTCCCCCATTCCACCCTGCCTCTCTTTCTACATAAATACACACACACACACAGACACACACACACACTACTATGGAGTGATAATCACAATAGAATAAAGTGCAAGTTGTAGACAAGTGTGTAAAATCTGCTACTTTTTTTAATTGATTTTTGTAAGAAGAGAAAGTAAATAGAGCTGAGAGCTAAGAATTGAAACTAGAAATAGCTTAATTACTCTGTTGCATAACAGGTAATTAACACTAAAACATGATATTTTAATAATGATAAAATAATATTTTATTTAAAAATGCAACCTGCAGACATTGAAGATAAAATAAAACATATTAAGCTAACTATATAATGACAGGGAAAGTAACTATTTCAAGTGACCTAAAGTCACCGATAATTTGACTACATCTTCTTATTGGGATATACCCCAAGAAAAGACAGAATTGAAAATCAAAACTATTTTTAGTAATCATGTTGTTGACAATAATGTTGATTTTTTTTTCTGAGACTACTGTAAATGTAATTAAGCAAAAAAGTAATTATATTAGTGTTTTTGAGAGCTGAAGTATCCAGGATGGGAGAAAGAAAATAGATCACAAGGTCAGGAGTTCAAGACCAGCCTGGCCAACATGGTGAAACCCCATCTTTACTAAAAATACAAAAATTAGCCAGGTGTGGTGGCGAGCGCCCATAATCCCAGATACTGAGGAGGCTGAGGCAAAAGAATCACTTGAACCCAGGAGGCAGAGGTTGCAGTGAGTCAAGATCGTGCCACTGCACTCCAGCCTGGGCAACAGAGTGAGACTCTATCCCAAAAGAAATTTAAAAAAAGAAGAAGAGTCCTAATGGACACACACACACACACACACACACACGCACACACACACCATATCAAAGCCAGAGTCAGTAAATGGTACATCATATGTCAGACATGTTACTTACTATCCATTACCCTGCAATATTTATTTTTTATCACAGTCTTTCTATGACAGGTTAATATATAGTAATACCAAGAGAGAAAGCAGAGTCTTTTAAGCCGTTATGTTCAAAAGGAAGAAGTAAAGGTGGGTTGTAGTTTGGAAGCAGCAAGAGCTAGAAATCGTCACAGACAATATAAATAAAATTTCAGAAACTGGCAAAGCTCCATCTTTGCCAGTTCTATACATTCATGCAACCACTAATTAATTCAACAAATTCTCCTTGAACACTTCAGTGTGCCAGGCACTGGATCTAGATGCCAGTGTTGTAGTGTATGCCATACCCTGGCCCTTAATGAGTTCCATGTCTATTAGAAAAATAAAACATCAGACTACTGAACACTGCTTAGACTCTCAGGTTCATCAAGTTCTCCTAGCCTTTCCAGTGTAGACTGTTAATCAGACTCTCAAAGTCTGTGCCCTCCCTAAAATGTAGCATCATCAAAAGTTATATTTCTCTTGTGAATAATATGTTTGAGTATTTCCCCCTCTTTTTTTAGTGGTTACATGTCTACTTTTAAAATTTATTTCCATCATACCACTCTGGGTTATTCAGTATGTCTAAAACATTAATTCAGATAAAATAAAGCCAACAGTTACCCTTTCCCAATACTTCTTCACTCATATCTATTCAAAAGCCTTAGCCGGGTGTGGTGGTACACACCTATAGTTCCAGGTACTTGGAGGGCTGAGGTGACAGCCAAGGAAGTGAGCCCAGGAGGTGAAGGCTGCAATGAGCCAAGATGGCACCACTGCACTCCAGCCTGGGTGACAGAGCAACAGCCTGTCTCAAAAAAAAAAAAAAAGGGTTATTTGGGCTCTGAGAAAAACAAAAGAAAGAAAAAGAACAAAAAGAAAGAAGAAATGGAAGGACAGAGAGAGAATCTATGTGAAAATATTCAAAAGATTTAAATTAGCTAATGACTTTATTTAGCTAGCTCTGACTCTCCTCTCCAGTTAGGTTTATCTGAAGAGAAATTATTAGTGTACAAGGAAAAAGGTAACACAGTTTTATTTCTGTTTTACAAACAAGAAGCATAAAGACATACTAATTACACCTGGCATTTATCCTGGAAATGAGGTCTCAGTACCACAGCTTAGGGGAGTGGTTCTACTAGACGAAAAATCAGCCAAAACATTGGATGATTCTTGTTCTTGTTCTTCTAACTCTAATATCAAATTCTTCTCATTTGAAAACCAGGTTCTTGTTGTTTTTCCTGTTCTTTAAACTCTAAGACCAAGCCTTCTTGCCTACAATAAGTTCCTGACTATTTAGAAGGATTAAAAAAATGCAGAGTACTTCCCCCTCAACAAACCCTGTGATTTCTTCTCAGTGGGGACCTCTGCATAATCAGAACCTAAACATCAGAGTTAGTACAAGAGATAAACTCACTTTCTGTCTTGACTTTAAGAGAAGTCAGTCTTCAAAACAGAGATTCAAAGAACATGTACAGTACAATACACTGGACAATGGATTAATTTGTTTGCATGTCTTAAGTATAGCTTGAGAAGCAGAATTAAAATATTTTATGTTAAGGAAGCTGCTCACTAATGGCTTATCCTGGTTTGGGCCCCAACATGTCTTCCCTCAGTGATTAGTCACTTGTCACTCTTCTGTAGTCCACTGAGATGATGAACAGCAAACACTAAATGCAAATTAGGGGCTCCATATGGTCAAATATACTACATAGCAGAAAACAGAAGCACATGAGTAGAGTTAACCTTGCTGAACATAAGCAATTAGAAACTGTTACTACTACAAGCTCAAATATCGATATGAAGATTAAATAACTGAATTTTTATCAAAGATTTCTAGATCTGAGAAAATTATCACACTATTTCCTTAATTATAAGACTTCTACAAATAGTATGGAAATAAATTATCCTATATATTATCAACTAAATGTAATAGCTGACCTATTTAGTGCCAGAATATTTTATTTTTATTTACTCTCATTAGAAAAGGTAGTATCCAGTCTTACCTGTCTGCAAACTTCCAGCCATATCTAGGCATAGCTACATGACATAACAGATAAGGAAATATTGCCAGCTATCTGATAATAGACGCACACTGAACTAATCCATTGGCATGAATTCTGAAAAGAGTATCAAAGCATTTCACAGAATAGAAAAAATAAGTTCAGAATAATTTAAAATTCAAGATAAATGAGTATTGGGTTGAACAACACAGTATTTCCAACATTTGACCATTTTTAACCTACAAAGATAATTTCATATACTTCAAATGAACTTATGGCATTTCTCTTTCTCACCCAGGCAGGCATACTGATATGGCATTCTTTAAGAATTCTTAACTCTACGTTCATGCTATCCAATATCAATCAAATAATAATCACTATCAGAAGGGTAGATGAATCTTGTCCAAAATCCCAGATCAAGATATCTCTGCTAACATACTATACCTGCAAGATTAATTTATTAGCTTATTCACTATTCATCCAATAATTACTTTTTGAGTATTTGCTCAATGAATTGCATTGAGTAAGGAGCTGGATGAATACAGAAATGTCTATATATGGAGATCTACAAGCTATTATCTGTGCAGAATATACACATAATATGTACGTAATGAAATCAGTAAACATAAGATGTTATTGAAGAAAATAAAGGAATATTTGGGCTTCAGCATAATAAGAAGAAAAGGACAATCCCATGGATTACATTGGTCTGGAAGGCTTCATTAAAAGTTCAGTCTTTGGATAGGTAGACTTTAAACAGACAAAGTGAAACAAAGATGGCATCAGGATGATGTTAGGCTCATAAAATGAGTTGGGGAGGATTCCCTCTTTTTGTACTGTTTGGAATTGTTTCAGGAGAAATGGTACCCTCTCCTCTTTGTAATTCTGGTAGAATCTGGCTGTGAATCAATCTGGTCCTGGACTCTTTTTGGTTGGTAAGCTATTAATTGCTGCCTCAATTTCAGACCTTATTATTAGTCTATTCAGGGATTCAAATTCTTCCTGGTTTAGTCTTGGGAGAATGTAAGTGTTCAGAAATTTATGCATTTCTTCTAGATTTACTGGTTTATTTGCATAGAGTTGTTTGTAGTAATCTCTGATAGTAATTTGTATGTCTGTGGGATTGGCGGTGATACCTCCTTTGTCATTTTTTATTCCATCTATTTGATTCTTCTCTCTTTTCTTCTTTATTGGTCTGGCTAGCAGTCTACCTATTTTGTTGATCTTTTCATAAAACCAGCTCCTGAATTCATTGATTTTTTGAAGGGTTTTTTGTGTCTCTATCTCCTTCAGATCTGCTCTGATCTCAATTATTTCTTATCTTCTGCTGGCTTTTTAATTTGTTTGATCTTGCTCCTCTAGTTCTTTTAATCATGACATTAGGGTGTCAATTTTAGATCTTTCCTCATTTCTCTTGTGGGCATTTAGTGCTATAAATTTCCCTCTAGTCACTGCTTTAAATGTGTCCCAGAGATTCTGGTATGTTGTGTATTTGTTCTCATTAGTTTTGAGGAACATTTTTATTTCTGCCTTCATTTCATTATTTATCCAGTAATCATTCAGGAGCAGGTTGTTCAGTTTCCATGTGGTTGTGTGGTTTTGAGTGAGTTTCTTAATCCTGAGTTCTAATTTGATTGCACTGTGGTGTGAGAGACTGTTATGATTTCTGTTCTTTTGCATTTGCTGGGCAGTGTTTCACATCCAATTATGTGGTCAATTTTAGAATAAGTGTGATGTGGTGCTGAGAAGAATGTATATGCTATGGATTTGGGGTGGAGAGTTCTGTAGATGCCTATTAGGTCCGCTTGGTCCAGACCTGAGTTTAAGTGCTGGATATCCTTGTTAATTTTCTGTCTCACTGATCTAATATTGAGAGTGGGGTGTTTAAGTCTCCCACTATTATTGTGTGGGAGTTTAAGTCTCTTTGTAGGTCATTAAGAACTTGCTTTATGTATCTGGGTGCTCCTGTATTGGGTGCATATATATTTAGGACAGTTAGTTCTTCTTGTTGCATTGATACCTTTACCATTATGTAATGCCCTTCATTGTCTCTTTTGATCTTTGTTGGTTTAAAGTCTGTTTTATCAGAGACTAGGATTGCAACCCCTGCTTTTTTTTTTGCTCTCCATTTGCTTGGTAAGTCTTTCTCCATCCCTTTATTTTGAGCCTATGTATGTCTTTCCACATGAGATGGATCTCCTGAATATAGCACACTGATGGGTCTTGACTCTTTATCCAATTTGCCAGTCTATGTCTTTTGACTGGGGCATTTAGCCCATTTACATTCAAGGTTAATATTGTTATGTGTGAATCTGAACTTGCCATTTTGATGCTAGATGGTTGTTTTGCCCATTAGTTGATGAAGTTTCTTCATAATGTTGATGGTCTTTACAATTAGGTATGTTTTTGCAGTGGTTGCTACTGAATGTTCCTTTCCATATTTACTGCTTCCTTCAGGAGTTCCTGTAAGGCAGGTCTGGTGGTGATGAAATCTCTCAGCAGTTGCTTGTGTATAAAGGATTTTATTTTTCCTTTGCTTATGAAGCTTAATTTGGCTGGATATGAGATTCCGGATTGAAAATTTTTTTCTTTAAGAATGTTGAATATTGGCCCCCACTCTCTTGTGGCTTGTAGGGTTTCTGCTGAGAGATCCAGTGTGAGTCTGATAGGCTTCCCTTTGTGGGTAACCCGATCTTTCTCTCTGGCTGCCCTTAGCATTTTTTCCTTCACTTCAACCCTGGTGAATCTGACGATTATGTGCCTTGGGGTTGCTCTTCTTGAGGAATATCTTTGTGGCATTCTCTGTATTTCCTGAATTTGAATGTTGGCCTGCCTTGCTAGGTTAGAGGCATAACTAAAAAAGAAAATTTCAGGCCAATATCCATCATAAACATTGATGGGAAAATCCTTAATAAAATACTGGCAAAGCAAATCCAGCAGCACATCAAAAGCTTATCTATCACGATCAAGTACACTTCCTTCCTGGGATGCAAGGCTGGTTCAACGCATTCAAATCTAAAACATAATCAGTTACATAAACAGAACCAAGGACAAAAACACATGATTATCTCAATAGATGCAGAGAAGGTCTTCAACAAAATTCAACAGCCCTTTATGATAAAAATTATCAATAAACTAGGTATTGATGGAATGTATCTCAAAATAATAATAGCTATTTATGACAAACCAACAGCCAATATCATACTGAATGGGAAAAAAACTGGAAGCATTTCCTTTGAAAACTGGCACAAGACAAGGATGTCCTCTCTCACCATTCCTATTCAACATAGTATTGGAAGTTCTGGCCAGGGCAATCAGGCAAGAAAAAGAAATAAAGAATATTCAGTTAGGAAAAGAAGAAATCAAATTGCTTCTATTCACAGACGACATGATTACATATTTAGAAGACCTCATTATCTCAGCCCAAAATCTCCTTAAGCAGATAAGCAACTTCAGCAAAGTCTCAGAATACAAAATCAATGTGCAAAAATTACAAGCATTCCCACACACCAGTAATAGGCAAACAGAGAGTCAAATCATGAGTGAACTCTCATTCACTTCCTACAAAGAGAATAAAATACCTAGGAATACAACTAACAAGAGATGTGAAGGACCTCTTCAAGGAAAACTAAAAACCACTGCTCAAGGAAATAAGAGAGGACACTTACAGATGGAAAAAATATTCCATGATCATGGTTAGGAAGAATCAATAACATGAAAACGGCCATACTGCCCAAAGTAATTTATACATTCAATGCCATCCCCATCAAGCTACCACTGACTTTCTTCACATCTTCACAGAATTGGAAAAACCACCTTAAATTTCATATGGAACCAAAAAAAGAACCCACATAGCCCAGACAATACTAAGCGAAAAAAAAAAAAAAAACACACACACACACACACAAAGATGGAGGCATCATGCTACCTGACTTCAAACTATACTGCAAGGCCACAACAACCAAAACAGCATGGTACTGGTACCAAAACAGACATACAGACAAATGGAACAGAACAGAGACCTCAGAAATAACACCACACATCTACAACCATCTGACCTTTGACAAACCTGACAAAAACAAGCAATGGGAAAAGGATCACTTATTCAATAAAATTGGCTAGCCATATGCAGAAAACAGAAACTAGACCACATCCTTACACCTTATATGAAAATCAACTCAAGATGCACTAAAGATTTAAATGCAAAACCCCAAACTATAAAAATTCCAGAAGAAAACCTAGGCAATACCATTCAGGACATAGGCATGGGCAAAGACTTCATGACTAAAACACCAAAAGCAATTGCAACAAAAGCCAAAAATGACAAATGAGATCTAATTAAACTAAAGAGCTTCTGCACAGCAAAAGAAACTATCACCAGAGTGAATAGGCAACCTACAAAATAGGAGAAAATTTTGCAATCTACCCATCTGACAAAGGTCTAATATCCAGAATCTACAAAGAACTTAAACAAATTTACAGGAAAAAAAAAAAAAAAAAAAAAACAACTCCATCAAAAAAGTGGGTTAAGGATATGAAGAGACACTTCTCAAAAGAAAACATGTATGCAGCCAACAAACATATAACCAAAAGCTCATCACCACTGGTCATTAGAGAAATGCAAATCAAAACTACATTGAGATATAATCTCACACCAGTTAGAATGGCAATCATTAAAAAATGTCAAGACAACAGATGCTGGAGAGGATGTGGAGAAATAGGAATGCTTTTACACTGTTGGTAGGAGTGTAAATTAGTTCAACCATTGTGGAAGACAGTGTGGTGATTTCTCAAGGATCTAGTACTAGAAATACCATTTGACCCAGCAATCCCATTACTGGGTATATACCCAAAGGATTATAAATCATTCTGTTACAAAGACACATGCACATGTATGTTTACTGGAGCACTGTTCACAATAGCAAAGATTTGGAACGTACCCAAATGCCCATCAATGACAGACTGGACAAAGAAAATGTGGCACATATACACCATGGAATACTATGCAGCCATAAAGAAGAATGAGTTCATGTCCTTTGTAGGGACATGGATAAAGCTGGAAAGCATCATTCTCAGCAAACTGACACAAGAACAGAAAATCAAACACCACATATTCTCACTCATAAGTGAGTGCTGAACAATGAGAACACATGGACACAGGGAGGGGAACATCACACACCAGGGCCTGTCTGGGGGTGAGGGGCTAGGGGAGTGATAACAGGGGATGGAGGGATATGGGAGGGATAGCATTAGGAGAAATACCTAATGTAGACGACGGGGAGATGGACGCAGGAAACCACCATGGCATATATATACATCTATGTAACAAACCTACATGTTCTGCACACGTACCCCAGAACTTAAAGTATAATTAAAAAAAAATGGTTTAGTGGCAACTTTAGGGGTGGACACCTATGCTGTCAGGAATGTTTGTTATAGAAATGTATTAAAACATTCTGCTTAATTACTATAAGAGAAAAAAGAAAAGGAAATAAAAATGACGTATCAAAAAGAAGAAACCTTGCGATCCAGAAGGAATGTGCATGATACATCTGAATGAAGCAAGGGATGGTGAAAAAAGAAAAATCTATTAAATAGATCAGCATCAGTGAAGTAAAAGTTTCACCAAGGGAGGATGAGAGATAAAGTTGGAGAAGAAAGTTGAAATGAGAGTGGAGAAAGCAGTCTAAGTAATGCAATAGTATTCTCTACGTAATAGGGTGCTGTTGAATGCTTTGAGCAGAGGCATGACAGGATGGAACATTCTAGAAAAACTGGTCTAGCATCTATGTTTAGGATGAATTCCAGGTAGAGACGCCGGAAGCCAGCTAATGGATGATGTTGTTGCCATAACAAAAAATAGATAAATCTAAAATGTGCTTACTAAATTGGACCCTAAACATATAAAAGACTATTATAAAGTAAAATAAAAAATACGTAATTTTGATATGAATTTCAATTCAATTCACCAAACACTCATTCAGCATTCCTTACTGTTGTGGCACAGTAGCATTTCATTTATTCAACAGAAATGTAATGAGTATTCTGTTCCAGATATTTCTTGGCTCTGGGAATAGAGGATGAAGTAAGCACACACAATCTACGGTTTCAAAGATCCACATTCCAGTGAGAGATACAGTAAACAAGAAAAAAGAAGAATATATCATCACAATTTGTAATAAGTGTTATAACGAAAACAAACTGGATGCAATAATAGAAAATATGGATCTTCTTCACAATAATGGTAAGAAAGAGTTTGCTAAAGAGAGGACTTGTTAAGCTAAATACTGAAAAAATTATTAGAGTCCTAGTTCCACCAGTGCAAATATATCAACCATATATTTCAAAGGCAACATAGCTTTCCTTTCTTTCTCTTTTCCCCTCTATGTCAAAACTTGATTCAGCCTATAGGTTGTTACCGTTTCAACTAATAATGGACCCCAATAGTTGTGGGACCGAAAGAGCTGCTAAAAGTGGTTATTAACCTGCTATCAGAGAGGCAACATGGAGATGGTAATTGCTGCCATAAATCTACACCTTAGTAGTAAATATTTATTGACAGAAAGTCATATTTCTGCCATGACAGTTCCATTACCACACAGCCGTTCAAGGCTGAAAGCCTATTTTTGGCAGCTATTCAGCAAAGTCTAGAAAGACAGAGTCACTTGTTACACTCTTACAATCCCAGAGAATTGAAACATTTGGTTAAATCAGCGGAAAGAATATTCTTGTTGTGTTCACTAAATCTAGGCTCAACTGACCACAAAGCCTTAGGAGACTTGGAAAGCCTTAGAAGACTCTGTTTTTCTGTTTCTTCTCATTCTTTTTTCCTAAGGCTTTTAGTATCCATGAATGTCTCAACTTCCTATATTGGCCAATAGCCTTGGTGACTGCTGAAAAAATTCTCATGGTTACCCCTTTTCAACACTGGACTCTTTCTGTCTTACATTCAAGATACTTGAATGCGTAACTAAACTTACCATACAGATGATAAACTCCATGAATGTGTGTTATATTGATCCTTAATGGCCTCCATAGCATTTGACATGTACTTAGTAAATATTTTTGGGTTGGGGAAGAATCAGCAATAAATGTAGTATTAAAATAAATTTCAGATAACATCCCTGCAAATGTCTTTCATAGGCAAAAGGAAATCAGACATTTTCTAGATCTGCGATTCTTAAACCTAGTTGTTCATCAGAATCACCTGACAGCTTATTCAAAATGCAAATCCCTGGGCTCTGTTTTCCCAGCCCCTCAATACCCAGGTATCTGAGCAGATCTGGGTTAGGTTTAAGGAACTTTTATTTTAAAACATCTCCCCAGGTATTCCTAATGCAACAATTTCAATAATGAAAACCGAAGAGAGCACCAACAGAATATGGGCCTGTTATGGAAAGGTTTAGAGGCTTACAAAGAGACATGTTCTACATCAACTGTGAAATTTTTAAAAGTTGTTATAAACACAAGATCTAAACAGCCAGAAGCAAAAGAATCTGAACTGAAGTTCAGCTTTCTAAAAAGCTAACAAACTTAACATTTTTATTCAAAAATTCTTATTTTTACTGTGGACCATCAATGAGGTAGAATTAAACATTTTAAATGAAGCTCCTCCTTCTATGAGTATGGCACATTAGGTATTCTAAATGCCTTCTGTATGACAAAACAACTAGATCCTGCGTAAAATCTCCTTTTTATTGCATTTCTGGAATTTTAGGAAATAAAAGGAATCTTTAATAAGAAGGAAAATGTCTGCTGACACCAGAGTAATGAACCGTAAGTGCATTCAAAAGGCATGAGCTTTTCTCAGGGAAAAGGAAAAAAATATATATATCATCGATGTGATGGGGGAGACCATGCCTTGGCCCAGTAGCAAAGTAGAAAAACTGAATCTGAAACACTTATTTAGTCAGGCACTCAAGATTTGGAACAGAGTGATCACTGCTCAGTAGCACTCTTTGGCTTTCAGAAAAATTTTCAGCAAGAATACTTTATCATTGGAAGAATAAATTCTCAATTTAGACTTCAAGTTTACTACAGATGAATGGCAACCAAATTTAACAACCAAAGAGCAATAATTACACAACGAAGTGAACCAAAATCAGTGAGAATCATCAGAAACAATTAAAAAAATAGACCACTAAGGACTTCTGATATTGAAATCAGAATATGAAATATCATAAACATATATGTATGAAATCTTTAAAGAAACAAAAGTAAAATATCAAAAAATAAGCCCAGGCTAATGTGGTGGCTTACTCCTTTAATCCCAGTGCTTTGTGAAGTGAAGGCAGGAGAATCACTTGAGCCCAAGAGTTCAAGACCAGCTGGGGCAATAGCAAGGCATTGTCTCTATAAAAATAAAATTAAAAAAAATAAATCTGGCATAGTGAAGCATACCTGTAGTCCTAACTACTGGGGAGACTGAGGTGGGAGGATTGTCTTAGCCTGGGAGTTCAAGGTTACAGTGAACTATAACTATGTCACTGCACTCCAGCTGTGATGACAGAGGAAGACTGTCTCTAAAAAGTAAATAAATAAATAAAAACAAGCACCAGAAATATTTTCAGAAACACAATTGTGAAATAAACATTTAGAAGATTTTCACAGCAGATTAGAAATGGTTAATGAAAAAAATTGAAATAAATAGAATAAATTGCTTAGCCTACAATACAGAGAGAAAAATATGTAAATTACAGAGGGAGGTTAAAGGAAGAATAATAAGGTCTAAAATCACAAGCCCAGGTGATGGTTTTAGAAATATTAAAGTATCTCTAATTAGAATCCCAAAGAAAAGAATGACAGCATGAACAGAACAAAATATTTCAAGAGATAAGATTTTAAGTTTCTACATCTGTTAATGGGGAGTTAGATAATTTGGACTAACGCCTCCACTGAACACAATTTAAACATTAAAATGTACATATTCTAAGAAGAATTTTAAATCATATTGAGGAGTTAAGAGAGTGAGAAATTACTGAACTGTGATCCAAAAAAATACATGAATCTAGACAAGTGGGTGTAATAAGCAGGTCCACTTTTGCACTGAGAGGGTTTGCTGATCGAGGCAAGGTAGCTGGGAGACTGAAGTGTACCTTGACAGAGTGACTCTGAGTTTCCTAAGGCAAGAATGTGAATATAAGAAACTTATTGGCCGGGCGCAGTGGCTCACGCCTATAATCCCAGCACTTTGGGGGCCAAGGCAGGTGGATCACGAGGTCAAGAGGTGGAGACCATCCTGGTCAACATGGTGAAACCCCATCTCTACTAAAAATACAAAAATTTACTGGGAATGGTGGTGCCCACCTGTGGTCCCAGCTACTCGAAAGGCTGAGGCAGGAGAATTGCTTGAACCCAGGAGGCAGAGGTTGCAGTGTGCCGATACTGCACCATTGCACTCCAGCCTGGGCAACAAGAGCAAACTCTGTTTCAAAAAAAATGGGAAAAATAGCCATAAAAAACGATGAGTTTGTGTACCTTTGTAGGGACTTGGATGAATCTGGAAACCACCATTCTCAGCAAACTGACCCGAGAACAGAAAGCCAAGCACCGTATGTTCTCACTCATAGGAGGGTGTCGAACAACGAGAACACATGGACTCAGGGAGAGGAGCATCACACACAGGGGACAGTTGGTGGAAGGTTAGGGGAGAGACAGTCGGGGGTGGGGAGGGAGAGGAGGGATAACATGGGGAGAAATGCCAGATATAGTATGCACCTAAAGTAAAATAAATAAATTATTTTTTAAAAAATGGGAAAAATGACCCAATATATTATTTTTCAGTTAGTGACATTGAGGACACATACACATAATTGGAGTCCCAAAAGAAAAGGAGCGAACAAACAGATACTATTAAACGAAGTAAGTTCTGTGAATTTTACAGAACTGATGAAATACATCAGGTTACACATTCAAGATAAACAAAAGCTAAATAGAAAAAATAAAAAGAAAATAACATAATTAAATCAGAGTGACTAGGAAAAAAAGAAAAATCACTGAATGAAACAAAAAATAATAATAATTACTATCTACAAAGAAGTAAAATGTAAACCAGGGGTTAACTTCTTAAGAGCACATTACTTGAATAATTTCTTCAAACTAGTGAAGTAAAATGATTGACAACTTAAAATGTTCTACCAAGTGAATATATATTTTCAACATGGAAGAAAAACAAAGACACTTTTTAAATAAAGAAGAACAGACAGTTCACCACCAGAAGACCTACAAAATAAGACAATTACCAAGGATGATCTCAGGCAGAAGAATACTCATTACAAATGAAAAATTAGAGATGCAGAAAAAAGTAAAGAGGGTGAAAAGATAAATATACAGAAATGCCTAAATAAGTACTGACTTTATAAAATAATAACACTGACTTGACGTTTTACATGCACATACCTGTACACAAACACTTACACACACATTAGCATTTAATTTGGGAGGGGATAAATATGTCCAGCATTCTGATAGACTGCTTTTAGGAAGAGAATAAAAGTGTCAATTATTAAAGTACTTTCACAAGTGAATAATACAAATTATATAATTTCTAGGATAAACCCTAAAAAGTAGACAAAGAGTAAATAACTTTCAGTGTATTCAAGGAATATAAACAGAATGATTAAAAAATAAAATAGTCAATCCAGAAAAAGAAATGAGAGAAAAGACAATATACAACAGGTGAAAAAAAATTAAAATACTAAGAAGACAGGTTTTAGATATCAGTAATGACACTAAATATAAATATCTTCTTTTTTGTGTAAGTAGATCAGATTTTTAAATTATATATATTTTCTTTCTCTTTATTATTATTTTTAACTTTTAGGTTCAAGGGTACATGGGCAGGTTTGTAATGCAGATAAATTTTGTTTCATGAAGGTCTGGTGCACAGATTATTTTATCACCCAGGTAACAAGCATAGCCAATAGAGTTTTTGAATCTACTCCCTCCTTCCACCCTCCACCATCAAGTAGGCCCTGGTGTCTGTTGTTTCTTTCTTTGTGTCCATGGGTACTCAAGGTTCAGTTCCCGCTCATAAGTGAGAACATTCTGTGCTTGGTTTTCTGTCTCTGCATTAGTTCACTTAGGATAATGGCCTCCAGCTGCAAAGGATATGATCTTGTTCTTGAATGAGATTGCATTTTTGCTGTAGCCCTCAGCTTGGACACTGTTAATATATGCAAATCCTATTGATTTTTGAATATTTTTTTATATCCTGAAACTTTACTGAAGTTATTTGTCAGATTTAGGAGCTTTAGGGCCAAGACTATGGGGTTTTCTAGGTATAGAGTCTTATCATCTACAAAGATAATTTGACTTCTTCTTTTCCTGCTTGGATGCTTTTTTCTCTTTCTCTGGACTGATTGTTCTGGCTAGGATTTCCAATCCTATGTTGAATAGGAGTGGTGAGAATATGAATCCTTGTCTTATTCCAGTTTTAGGGGGAATCCTTCCAGCTTTTGTCCATTCAACATGATATTGGCTGTGGGTTTGTCATGGATGTTTGGATGTTTGTCTTATTATTCTGAGGTATATTCCCTCAGCGCCTAGTCTGTTGAAGGTTTTTAAGATGAAGGGATGTTGAATTTTATAGCAAGCCTTTTCTGCCTCTAATGAGATGATCATGTGGTGTTTGTTTTTAGTTCTGTTTATGTGATTAATCATATATATTGACTGATATACATATTTTGAACTAACGTTGCATCGCATGGATACAGCCTACTTGATCATGGTGGATTAGGTTTTTGTTGTTGTTGTTGTCATTGTTGTTTTAATAATTTATTTATTTTACTTTAGGTGTATACTATATCTGGCATTTCTCCCCATGTTATCTATCCATCCCCAACCTCCCCTCCCGCCCCACCCCCACTTGTCTCTCCCTTACCCCCCGAAACTGTCCCCTGTGTGTGATGCTCCTCTCCCTGAGTCCACGTGTTCTCATTGTTCAACACCCACCTATGAGTGAGAACATATGGTGCTTGGCTTTCTGTTCTTGTGTCATTTGCTGAGAATGATGATTTCTAGCTTCATCCGTGTCTCTGCAAAGGACACAAGCTCATCGTTTTTTATGGCTGCATAGTATTCCATGGTGTATATGTACCACATTTTCTTT